>DWKL01002298.1:0-12931 GCA_018249415.1 Phareas burnsi | reverse complement strand
GGTGTGCTACACTATGATTTAAAACTGTTGGCATCAGTTCAAGTTTTCTCCTGGCCATCCATTAATGTTTCATCACGTGACATCGAGCCTGTCGCCGATATATCTCACATCAAGTCTAAATCTACATATAGTCGTACATAAATACATATAATTAATGATCTAGAAAACACGGTGCGGTGAAGAAAGAACAAAAGTTCGAAAGAACCTTAACAGAAAAACGAAAAGGTCTAAAATTTACTATCAAAGTATTTTTTTAATCAAATAACAATCAAGCATGCAGTCCACTTGATGGTAACTTATAGGATTGAGTCCTATTTAAGGTCGGCCACCTGACGTGTCTTTCTCACGCTAAACCCTTTTACATCAGAACAAAAAGGGTCGCGGCGGTGGAATCTCCATAATCATGCCACAAACAGTTTTATCGTCTTACGATCTAGTAGTACAAACCTCCAAAGCATCTCTTTCAAAATGCCTAAGTTGAAGAGTGAGCTCGAGCCGTCGTTCGCGGTCCGACCACAACTCCTCGAGGGCGCCACGAGTGCCGCGCAACCGCTCCAACGTTGTCTCCACGGCAGACGTGCTTGCCGCATCTGAATCCCCAGAGGATCTAAAATTCAAATATAAAAAAATATATTCAGTATTTTTAGACTAAATTTAACTGTTCATCGAACATTAACAAGTATTTTTGAATCCCAATAAAATAAAAATCTTGTAGATTCAGATATGAATAATGAACTAAGTGATTTCTAAATTACTTATATTATTCACATAAACATGAATTGTTCGATAAATAAATATTCTTGGTTACTTTACTAAGAATATTTGCATTTAGATTCTTCCATCTATAATACCAAAGATTTTAATTCGTAAAACGTTACCTAAAATTCAGCATATGTTGTATAATTTAATTCCAACGAATTGACGACTTTATTTTCTTTTGAAATTCAGTAATTTTACTGAATCTTGCCGTCGAATTTTAGATACTAGACGTCGAAGTAAAGAGCCTAGGCAAATGTACATACATATTTGTGCAGTCGTACTAGGTAAGATTGCAGGATCCATTTATTTATAAGACATTACGGTAAACGTCTCTACGTGGGCTATACGATTACCGGGTCCAGATAAAAATTGCAACAAATTAAGCAAAGGTGGTTTACATATATTCAAATGAAATTATTATTTATTAGTCGATACATATTATGACCGGCCGCTGGACACGGATCTCCTCTCAGAATGATAAGGGTTAGCCCGTGGTCCACCACGCTACCCAAGTGCAGATTGGTAAATCTTTACAAAGAGCTCTCAGATTTATAAGCTCCCTCACGATGTTTTCCTTCATCGTTAAATACACACATAACTTCGAAAAATCAGAGGGGCGTTCGGGATTCGAAGCCCGGACGCCCTGTGTGAGAGACCGGAATCTTAACCACTAGGCTAAGACTGCTATAATACAAACCTCCATCTCAAACATTGCACTGGCGACTTGTGCCTGTGGGAGCGCCGATGATATTTGAGCATTTTACAAAAAAATGTTCATTTCACCGAGTGTGCTATTAAGTGTTCGTTCACTTCGATGTCGTCAATCACGCACTGTCGCCGCGAATGCTAATCGTGGGTAGTTAAACAACAGTTATATTTTGAGCACGTAAGGAGTTTATTAAGGTGAGCAATTGCGTAGAGATGGTGATTAAAACTCGACGGTGACCTACAATTGCGCGGCGCCTACTGTTATGTTACGCTCGGTTAGTAAATCTCTTACGCCAATTTGCTCTCGTGCCATAGGTAATCGTTTGTTATTTGCACTCATCGTGTTACACAGAGCCGAAGCGATTGTTTTAATACGCGCAATGTTATTGAAAGGAAAAAATAGTGATGCTTGTTTGTTTACTTGGCGCAGATGAGACTGACAATACAGTTTTGATTAGAATAATTATACAATACTCTTCATTACGTACGCAATTCGTGATCACACGAATGCTAAGAACAGACGAAGTGATATCTCAGTGACGAAGTGATACAAGTCAATAATTTACTTATAATGTTATTTAGTCATTAAATTAAGTACGTAAAACCTAATCTACTAAACCAACTAATTATAGTTCTGATGTATTTACTTTAAGCCGAATGATTACACTTCGTGTTATTATTACTACATACGCACAGGATATTTCGCTACTCCGTGTCATTAAACAAATCATTCAACAGTGAACAAAAAATGGGATACTTAAGTCACGATTGATTTTTCTTTAAAACACTCGAGAGCTACGTGTTCGTGAATTTTTCGTACGCGCATATCTGCCTTACAAGTCAAGAGGGGAGACAAACTTGCAATATCCCGTCATTGTAAACCGGAGCGATGTTATCTAAGCCAAATGATCGTGTTTTATATCAATTTATTGTATCACAACAGCTTTTAGTTTCTGACTATAACTTGGAGATTGTAAGCCTTAATTTTAATGGTTTAAAATGTCTCTTATCGTCAAAATATTACGTTACGTCACGTCAACGATAGACATACCATTGTTAAAATACCTAGTCCTATCAAAATATCAATTACCTAGTTAAGTAAATATGCATTCATAAAATCGATACGAATTAGATAAAAAGATGTGAATACCGTGTGGCGTCAGTTTCTACTGTCGCCAGAGCGCGGCATTCCTCACGCGTAGGCAACCATTCGGAACCGAAAGATAGCCACCGTACGTCGAGAACTCAACGCTACCCGTCATATTTGCATATTATAGTATTGGTAGACCAGAGATAATCATTTACCGGAAAAAATAATCTAAGTATAATCGTTTCAATCAATTATTACAATATTTGTAATAATTGATTGAAGTGGTGAGACGCTATTTTATACAATTGATATGAGTAAATACAATAGAATAAATCTGTAGACCCAAGATAATACTTTTCCGTAAAATTATTGCAATAATAAATTGAAACGGTTAGACGCTATTTCATACATTTTTTATTGATACGAATAAATACATTAGAATAAAAATATAAGGCCCTCCGCAAAAAGCAGGCGTATATTTACAACATTCTACTGAAAAGGCAATGTGACAAAATTAATTACACGGTTACCTTTTATTGCACGCGAACTTCCGGTCGCACAGCTAAACAGATTTTTAATTACTATGCGGGGAGCCTAAATAATTACGAAATAAAATTTTAACTGCATATGTGTACCATGTGAACTTTCTTACTTTTGGAAGAAAATCCCATTAAAACCCATTTCCATTTTTTACAAACGTTCACAATTTAACTAATTCATTTGTGTTTTGGTGTCATATAAATAAGAATACTGTAAGTTAAAAAATGGCAGTTAATTAGAAATTACACAGAATATTATAATTTGGCTTACTTATACATATATATATATATATTGCATTACACCATTTCAGCACAAATCAATCCATAAATATTAAGTACGTGCTTTTGTGATGCAGACATATTCGTTTCCCTAATAAAATGACGTACAGGACAACAGGTATGACAGAGAGGAAAGTAAGGAAAATAATTGTACCTTTAAAAGGCCCTTTAATTTTAAGCGTCCCATAAACATTCTGTAACCAATTTAAAACATCTATAAACTTAAGACTACTTTTAAGTATTGCAAAGAATATGAGCAGTGCGCTCGTAAAAAAACCGTTTGTAGCTCGCACAGTAGCACTCCAGAAAGGGAGCCTAGATGTCCAACAATTAGGGCTCAGTGGTAGTTTTATGGGGCGTTAAAACGCATCAATCGACAGACATTTTATATCCAGTTTTATAGGCGACATATAAGGATTAAAAGTTGTCGTCGGGCGCCTTCCTGCTCAAATGGTTCATAGTTCACTCACCGACTAAGTAGCTCGTTAAAAATATTTATATTAAGGTAACTACTTATTGTAAGATTGAATGCTTATCACCCTATTTACTTTATTAACTATACGTCAGCCCTTATAGTTCTACTTGACATACCCCCCCCCCCTCCCTTCCCTCCAATAAAGAGGAAATAGGAACTACCGTAGTCACTGCGTTTAACTGTTCTTGTTACCGCTAGGGTGCCTACGTGTATTCTGTTTACTTGCCTTATGGTGTCTGTTAAACAGCGTAGCAAGGCAGACCTACTTGTGAGTCCTTCCACCTTATCCTTGTGGAGTAGCAACTCATCTGTGATCGATATGTAGGACTTCTGTTGTGTTGGAGGTGACATCTGAAGACATACACGAGTAGAGGTGACTCAACTTCAAATAGATATTACGCCCGTTTTCTACTTTTGTCCCGTAAAAAAGAAGTAAGACATAAAATAAAAAAGTTTAGATGACGCCCACTTCATCAATAACATTTTAGAAGCTTATTGTAGTTATGGTATCAGAACGTATTTCGCTACTATACGAAAGTGAAATTCGTATTCTTTGGTATTTTTCTTTAGATATCTCGAATGTTTAACTGACCATATCACTCGTGTAGAGCGTTGAATACTTGGTATTAAAAATATATGATTCGAGAAGACACATCGATCATCGACAACGACAGCGAATAACAAGCAACAACAACTATTCACGCAAAATACTTGCGTGGAAACTTAATGACGTTAAATATTATGATTGGGAACGGCGAACGGACCGCGGCACGCGCCGGCATTGTCAGCGCGGATCGCGGTACGCACAACAGACAACTTTTTTGATAAACGCATACCAAACTTGCACTCATAGTGCATTGTTCATTACGTCACACGATCAAGGGCATCACATATCAAATTTAAACAAAGCGCTCGTCGAATACGATGACGATTAATGTTGCCAACAATAAATGGATAGATACATCTGTCACCCATTACCAGTCTTTCCTCCGTGTAGAATTAATTTAAGCTTTTGAATTTTATTTCAATCAATTTGTCTATCAATATTAATTTCATTATTTCACAATTTCACCAAACCAAAGGAACGGAACGGAAAAGAATCCAAAGGATTAATACATCTGTATTAAACATATTCAGCAAAATCCCTTAAAATTTATTTGATAAGTTGCAATAAAAATCAAGCCAATAATACTAATTAATCAAATACACTAAATACTACTACAACTAACAAACAAACCTACTATAACAAATTTTATGTAGACTTTATTAATATGTACATTCAAGGGTAATTACAAATAAGAAAAAGTTGCATCGCCAATCGCGGAATAAAGTGTCAACTTTCTAAGACGAACAAATTGCATTACTCGAACGTGAAGTGCACGCGGATGGCCTTTCGGTATCTACAGCACCAAGCCGCATGCAGGCCTAAATCACCACATGCAAATCGCAGATGAATCGTTTTATTCGCAATGTTAATGTAATAGAGGATACGACCCGCGAGAATAAGAACCTTACAAACGACATTCCCTAATGAATACGTCGAGAATAAATAGACGTTCATGACTTAAAGGCGCAATCATAAATTGTAAATCGCATTATTACTGATTTGAACATTTATCAATAATATATGGTTTTAAGCTATATGTGCATATGTGCATATATCTACATGCATATATATAATTAGTCTGGACATAAACCCTGGTACAACATAAAAACTTCCAATTAATATTTTTTCTGAATTCAAATTTGGAGCGCGTTTATCATGTCACAAACTTCGATTGTTTCCCACCGTTTCAAATATATTTTTATCGAGGTTAATACATAAATTGCGATATGGAATGATAAAAAGAAAACAGAATTGCAGTAACTGCCTTGCACGATGTGGGCATGAAGCCTTCGGTAATTTTCGAGACACTTCAAAAGTTTGATATCTACCGTATGTTCGTACATCTTCCACTTCCTCTGCCGAAGACCATGAAAGATGAGTAACGTGTTCTATTAAAACTATAAACACTATCACTACTGTTTAAGCCAGAATTGACCGAAATCCTATAGGAAAACAAGCAAAAAAATATATCACGAGAAATGAAGATTCCCTAGCTAGGACTCCTTTTTTTATGTTCAAAGAGTAGCAAACGAGCGTGCAGGCCACCTGGTGTTAAGTGATCACTACAGCCCATGGACACCCACATTTAACTTCAAACACAACTCGGGTCCTGTCTTAGGTCGTACATAGATGCGTCACTACTCTTAAGGACTAAGATGGTCGCCTAGCTATAAGTTCCCGGCAACCGCATCTCTCGAACCTAAACACAAGAATTGCTTCACGAAGGATTATGAGGGCGGCGGTGGTACTTCCCCGGATGAACTATAGTTCTACCAACTTTAAACGTAGTCGACTCTGTCATGTATTTTTAAACACAATCTGAGGTTCGATGTTTATCATCGATATACAGGCAAAATTTCCCATTGAAACAGTGTGTAAATCAATAGATTCGTGGTCACACAGATTATAAGCTCGTATCAAACAATAGTGCCCTATTTCGAATAGAATTTTCTTTTATTGCGGAGACTTAAATAAACATTTACATAGTACACGTACATTACTTAAAAACAAGTGATAATTAATTTCGAATACGCACGTAACTTCAAAAAATTAGAGGTGCGTGCGGGGTTCGAACCCCGGCCACTCAAGTGTCAGAGGCCGCAATCCTAATATGTTGTTTAATGTATATTGTATTTCCAAATGTATATTAATGTTTAATTTCAAAATGTTTGCCCGTTTGTTTACATGGACCAATTTTAGAAACTATTAAATCTTTAGATAGACTTTCACTTACTGCGGATGATTCAGATTAGTTTTTATACTAAAATGTATATGGTACGTTAATGGTATATTCATAAAAATCGTCGAAAATCCGTGCCATTCACGTGGACAGAGCTGCGCAGGGTAGTTCGTTTAAAATATAAAACGTCTTAGCTATATCAATAAATATTGATGGAATTTTGGAATTTAATTAATTAAAATATAAGGACCATCTTTTAATTTATTAAATTCTTAAACTCAATCGATCAAATAAATACGAATACCTGAATATTGATTGACAATAGACAGATGGATCCACAAGCTTTCTCTGTTAAGTACCGGCAAATGCGATAATTACGTGCTAGACAATAGTTCCGCGCCGCTATTACATACTGAAAACTGTCAATGGGAACCAGGAACACGTGGGAAAAGAAACACGCACACACATACATATAGCAATTATATTACTTTTTGTTTTACCTGAGTAACTCACTCATCATCGCACAAATGTGCAAGTAATGTTGTTCTGTTCGAGTTAAGAATTAGTCAAATTCGGACTAGACTATGATTAATTGTAAGAGATTCTATATTTGTCACTCTTTTTCCAGTAATATTTAAAAAGTATTAGTTTAAACAGATTGTAAAAATTCTAAAACTTTTACTCTATGACTAATATTAATAGGGAGAGTTTAATAAAAATTAACATATTAACAAGTTAAGTAGATTTCACTCTTAAGAAGGAAAAGTTTAAAAATACAATACAAGTACAAAGAAGAGGGGTCAAATCTGATACAAAGTTCAAACACTCTGGTTAGACTCATTACTAAAAGTTGCAAAGAAAGCATGCAAGCGTTTACAGGGTGAAACGAGGAGATGAAGTCCCCGCCTCGCGTGGAGGGCTCTCTGCTGAGCCTGGTACAGGTCATTGAATAATTACTTGCTCAGAGTGCTCTAAGCGTACTCTTGGTATTATAATGATATGCCGCATGCGTTTCCGAGATTAACGTCTTCACAGATTCAATGCACAAGCATTTTTTTCCATCCATATTAATTTTGATAGTTATTTCGTTACTGCAATAAAATAATAAAACCGTGAGAGAATTTTGATTGCATAGTATACGAATACAAGGCAAGGAAATTTAGCAAGCAATCGATGCAAATACACGTTGCGTAAGAGAAAAAAGTACATCGATAGAGAGAGCCGAGTTAATCGTGTCTTTCTTATACGCAATTTTATAATATTTGATTGTTCGCGAGAGCTACAATAGGAGGACTTTTGTGATTGTAGCAAGTACCTACAATCACGACGCTACCGAGGAGGGGGCGCGAGGGACCGGCGGCGTCGCACCCGGCGGGAACCGTTTGTCCTTAACCGTAGAATTGCACCGGAAACACCGATTGTGAGACAATTTAAATCACTCCCCGCTACCAATCGCCTATTGTTACCGACTTCCCGACGCATATGTAAGCTATACACCATCGCCGTGTTCATAGAGATTATTGCTTCGAATTTTTATTGAGAATGTAGCAAAAATTCACAGGCCATAAGGAAAAAATCATAAAAGTTTCCAAAGACATTCATTGTGCGACAGTTTAAACAAAACTCGGTATAAACAGTAATTAAAATAATATCAGATGAGGGAATGGAGCCTTCCATTACAAAGCCAGAACAATCTAGTCAAAATAGTTTGGCAATTAAGCTTAATTTCGCGTTGCTGATTCAAAAATTCGAACCGAGTGAATCGATGGTGAAGCAGAGAGAAAGATTACGCCCGCAGAATATAGAAGTTGGCAGATTGTTTGTGTCGAACAATAGAGCAACAGGGAACGATGCGGAATATTGGCAGCAAGGGTGCAATCGCTTGTTTTCATAAGCCTCCCCACAGAGTACCGTCAAAGTAACAAGTGGAGAGCATTTCGCTGAGCAAATATTGACCAAGACCAACAGACCTACTCAATAAAGGAAGCGTCGTAGACTTGCTGTCTACAAAAAAATCACAAAATTATCCGGAGATTTCTATATAGTTACGTTTAATTGCATTTTTCATACAAAGCAGGACAACGTTAACACAGAGATAAATAATTTAAAATATTTGTTTGCAATCGTTGATTTTATCCGTTATATAAAAGGCAACAATATAAGTATTAAAACGAAAATTAAATGCATTACAAAAGGGGTTTTATAATAAAAAAGATTGCATAATTTCCGAAAATAAAGATTCAATTACGCTTGTGTTTTATATACTAACATCAATAAATCGCACACTTCATATAAAATATGCAATAAGTTTAAAATCTACTATGTAAATTGTATTCCTAAACTTGTTAAGGAAGACTTCTTAAATTTGTAAATTACGTATGCGTGGTACGGTTGTGTTCGAATAATTTTAATAGATTCGCGTTTGAATACAGGCCTAACTCATAAGGTTAAGTTGCTTACTGAAACTGTAAGAACACTCGTTATTTTAGTATCCTGAACACGGCTAAACATATTTTGATGAGACTTTCATGCAATGATAGATAATCACTTTGGACATAATAATATATGAATGTATATAATTGCAAGGCTATCTGCAATATATATATATATATGTGTGTGTGTGTGTGTGTGTGGGTGTGTGTGTGTGTGTGTGTGTGTGTGTGTGTGTGTGTGTGTATGTTCCGCCATTTTTTTTCACATATCACAATCTGTATTTGGTCATACTAATAAGTCAACGCCTGTTTACAGATTTCTTATACTGGCACTAAACACATTGCCTGCAAAAATCAGTGCAAAGATTTCTTCAATATTCTCAATCAACTAAATGAAATCAATATTTATTTGTTAGTGAATAAAGATCTACTTATTACTTCCCACTGCTGGGCGCGAGATTACCCTGGAAATGAGGAGTATTAAATTTGCCACCCTGATGAGTGTCGGAGGACCTAGTATATCTTTAAACACATTGTAAACTATCAACCATTAATACTTGGATTCGTTCATGTACGTTTTTCATTATAAGGTGTTAAAGCAAGTATTTATTTCTACGCCCGCGAGGGAGTCAGTCGAAAACACATATCAATCAATAAATACATGGATCGGTAAAAGAATAAGTAAATTTTCCACACCAAGGAAAGAAAAGTCATCTATGATTTTTCTTTATTTTTTTATTTAGTCCCACTACTGGGCACAGGTCTCCTCTCAGAATGAGAAGGGTTAGGCCATAGATTGGTAGACTTCACACACCTTTAAGAATTTTTTTTCTTTATTTGAACTTTTCTTATTAAAAATCCAATCTTTGAAAAAATGTTTGTGTAATTGTTTATAGCACCAATTCGTCAATACCACATAAACATATAATAACAAAATCGAGAAGAGGAAGAAGACACTCATTATGAGTTTCTTGGTACAATCGGAAGTGCGTTCGGTACGAACAACGACTGCGCTTGGTAAATAAACATAATATTATAGATTTCTCCCTTGCATAACAACTCTCACAAGGCGTTTTACCTAATACCTATAGTACAACTAGCTAGTGTATGTTTTCTGTCATAAGAGGGAGTCTCTGTATCGCCTCATAACATGGGTTTAATGGACCCAATAGAGGATCTATTGCAATATTTACTACATTTCTGTTAAAAGGATTCTATCAAAATTTATAAATGTACGTCTATCGTTGACAACATAACACCAACAGCAACAACAATCAAATTTATTTATAACTGACATAACATTATCATATTAAATCTGCACGTATGTATGTACCAAGTTCAGCTCAATAAGACATAACATTTGGACATAATATTGATGTAACGTTCCATAATTGAGAGCACACTTAAATTAACGATCCAAATTAAAATCCGTGCCGAGACCGGCGCTCGAAAAATAATTCTTCAACTTGCTTAACTTTTATAATTAGTCGTAAAAGGATTATTACAATTAAGTAATTGCTCATATCATATATCAATCCATGAACCACAAGTACACAACCGAAATAAGGAAGTGAAAGAAAAAAAACTCAAAAGTGGCCCCTAGTTACACGACGAAAGAAATGTTAAACAAAACTGGAAAATAATGATAAAATTCCGGTTGGCGCGAAAGCGCTATTCGAACGCGAAGCGGCGCCGGGTTTCGCGGAGTAGACGTCGCTCCGCGCTCTTACCCGACTGCGGACTGGGCGACCGCCGCGGGAACCAGTGCAGCCACGCTAGCTGCATTCGAGTATCAAAAAATATTAACTGAAGAAAGAAAATTTGCCGCCTGCTTGGAAAATGGAAACACTTATCTAGATTATTTCATCTATCGATATCCTAATAGATGTAGATAATCAATCATCTTTTGATTTAAAAGACTTTCGAAACGCAAAAGTTTGCGACATTGAATAAAAAATTATTCATCGTCGTAATTATTCTATTTATAGGATACAAGTAGCTACATAAAAGGATACACGGAAAAAGGTTTTTGCAATTTCTGAAATTTCTAGTACCCAAAAGTTATTAGGCCTGATTGGCATTAAATGTGAGCTTCTAAACTCATAACGTTAAGTTTTAAGTTAAAAAGTATACAGTCAATGACAATCTCTTGTGTATGTTTTCCTACAGATATAGCATGAAATGTTAGTTATACGAACAAGTGATTATTGTCCCATCTTAAGATTTGTACTAAAGTCCTCAGAGACTAATGTAAGTTTCTAATTTGAATTCAATGTTGAGTTCCATAGAAACACATTAATTTTGACATTAAAATAATCTTAGATAATTTAATCTTAGAGATTTGTAGACAGACTTATTAGTACATCAGAAAGAAAATCTACATCCAAATATTAGAATTTGAATTGAATGAAAAATTGAAATAAATTGAAGTATAATATTAATTCTATATAAAACTTGTCTCATCTATATCGCTAAGGACTATAAAAAAATGAAATTAATGTACATTCTTTGGACACGATTTAACAATGCTCTAGTGCACATGGAAATGACAACGCCGCAGGCAAACTTTTGTAACGCCCACTGTGCGGATGTCAGCGAGGTAAAGCGTCGGGCAAAATTGTAACATGACAGCTAACATGCACGTCCTCCCGGGCAGGACAACAGGGACGGAACGGATTAGTCAACCTCGAAATTACATACTACCTCTGATAAGCCCACAGCGTTTGCATATATTTTAAAAAAACCAATAAATAAAAAAATAAAAATTATATTAATTGAAATTTATTGGGTACCTCACTATCATACTTAAAGTATATTTACGGTTATATGTATGATTTTCAATATGCGCTAAAAACAATTGACATAAAGACAAATCTAAGGATTTAAAAATATCTCTTAAATGTTTTAAAAAAAAACAGTAAATCAATGAACGTGTTACAAGAATTCAGTTTCTAGAGAGATTTTGTTTTCTTTCATCAAGCCATTAGAAGTCCACTGCAAGACTGGGGAACTTACAAGAGGGGGATTTGTCGTAGTCATCACGTTTGGCTGTGAGTGTCGGTGACCACAGTAGACGAAAAACGTTTCAGAAAGACGCTGCTGCCCATTTCCTGAATGCAAGCCCTGGGTCGCCTCCCACGATATTCACGGGAAAATAGCGAGGGATACACGAGGTCAACACCTCAATGTACAGTTTTGTTTAATTATATTTGAAGGAAAATAACATAGTGTAGCAATTCTAAGCGAATGAAAACACGTCAATATCCGCTTTTTCACCCTCGCACCACTCACTGAAGGATGAGATTCCATCCACACCCACTGGGCTCGTGGCGGTCCTCCGCGGTTCTATTTGCGAGTTCCTTTTTACCGCGTACATGCAAGATGTGGAATAAATTTCCTTCTAAGGTATTCCCGGAACGCTATGACATGGGATTCTTGAAAAAAGATAAAAAAGAGCTCTCATTCAAAGCTGGCTATAGGTTGACGACCGCTCTGCTGTTGCAAATGCCAATAGGGGACGGTGACCACTTTCCAACGGGTGGCCAGTCTGCCTTACTACTAGGTGAAGATATATAAAAGTGGTAGTTCGTAATCTGCCTTGAAACAGTTTTTGTTTTCGTTGGAGAGATGCGGTTGCAGGGCATACATACAGCATGGCGACCGTCTTAGCCGTCAGGAGTAGTGACGCATCGACCTCCGATAAAACTTTAGTTTTGTTTGAGCTTAGATGTGGAGGGTGTCCATGGCCTGCAGTAACCACTTAACATCGGGTGGCCTGCATACTCATTTGCTACTTTACAAACATAAAAAAATAATAATGTACGGCAGGGATAAGCGCGTGAACTGCAGCCTTGGGCTTGCGA
>DWKL01002297.1:0-12931 GCA_018249415.1 Phareas burnsi | reverse complement strand
GCGTGAGGGGAAACGAGCGGGAGGGAGGTTTCAAGAGGGGATAGGTGGAGAACGTTGGGTGGGGGATGGGGTGGGTGTGTGTGTGTATGTATGTATGTATGATATGCGTTAAGATAATTTTAATATTTAAAAATTCTGATTTAATTAAAGTGAATACTCTAAAGTAGAATTTCACTTCGACCATCTCACAATTGGATTATTCTCATTATAATAAAAAAATAATTTACAGAATTTTTGACATGTAATCTGTCACATTACAGGTAGATTTTTCTTTATAAGAGTTGTGTAACGTTTTAGCATAGTAAATTATAAATTCAAGCGAAAGCAACTTCAATGTCAATGACTCAGTACGAGCATTGATTGCCCAACAAACAATACTTGAGTCATAGAATTTAGGTGTTGTAACGCTCGCGCATCTATCTTGACAATTCTCGGACTTAAAATAGTGAACAATGAGCGTATTTGAAAATAAAAAAAAGTTAACGAGATATAGTCACCGGGATTTGGAATGCTGGACTGGACTGATTATATTGTCGAAGTCGATAGAAGTAGCGTAAGAGCATATAGTACCTCTGTTTTATGTGGTGGTTAGGACTAAATTGGAACGCCTCATACACTTTAAAATCTAAAGACAGCAGACTATGCACTTGTCTTAAGGATGAAATAAGTGTGACGATGGACCCACTTGACCCACGAGTATTTTTTTAGAGTTTAGATTGGATTTGAACAAAATATTGATAGGAAGGTAACACTTCTAATTATTGATAGCTTTGCGACAGACATACACAGCTCTAACGAAAAGAATCTAACATCTCACTTACATCGTGACGTAATCATTAACGAAATGTCGATCATGCGGAATAGTTTATATACAAGATGCACCTGCAACAATTTCCGGGTAGTATGGTTTTATGTCGCTACTGCAAAAAATATGCTATAGCAAATAACCTTTAAGCATTGGTTTATTTTACCAAACAAGCAGTTAAAACTCATATCCAAACTATATAATGTATGTCCATTTGCGATATAAATGAAGGCTGAGCGCATCTCGTTGGTTTACAAACTTAAACTCGCAATAGAACGTTCACAATAATAAACATTGGTATGGTAATATGAATATCGTCAAACATATTTAAGGAAAATTCAAATATAAGCTATTTGAATACTTAAGCCTGGTTTGTTAAGCTAAGTTTTCCAATGATGCGATTACGGCAACAATTATTCTTATGGTATGACAAATTCTAGCAAAAAATACAGATAATTATTTCTAGTAGAGACAAACGAGGACTTTATTAAGTAATCAAATTATTGACAGTGTGGAAAATAAAAGATGCAATCGAGATACTCTGTATTCATCAGGCATAACCGTTATATAAGGTAGATGTCTTAGCGATGTCGAAGATATTTCACAGCGGCGCGGCGAGCGAGTTAATTAAATGTAATATGTTAAATGGATGTCGTACGACAAGCGCCTCTGCGCTGAGAAGCAGTTTGCTGTGCATATTTTGCAGCGAGCGGTGCGGAGCGTGGCTTAGGGTTATGAACATTATATTCTACTTTAATGTGCCCCATGGGTATCAGATTCACAAAGCTTATGTTATAATTGCGATTACGTGGACATTATTCTGATGTGCTGCGTTCGAGATGACGGATAGAAGGCGTGACATAAAGTCACAATAACAGGACTTAAGCTTAAATGTAAGAAATACAAGTGGACTAGATACGACTGTTATGACACTACAACTGATTAAGATTTAATTTTATGACATTCATGTTCAATTAACTGCAACATATCCTCATGAGAGAATTTAAATATAACATTTAATATATAACGTGAACATTTAAAACGGAACTGAACATGTTCTCGCAATTGCTTGCGCACAATTTTGCTCGCGAGAAATAAAAATTAATCTAGTAGATTCCTACTAGATCTATCACGGCTAATATGATACATAAATTGAGCGTAACTATTTATATTTGATTTCATACTCGAAAGGTGCAATTGCGAGATATTTTAATTAAAAACAAATGGTTTTGGCATCTATTTGTTTTATTGCAATGCTTCCCAATTGCGTTGAATTTCATATTTGGTACTGCACGTGTCGGGTGGATTTATAATGGTGATGCTAATGATAATGGATAATGAATATTATGCGAATGATGTTTTTATAATGTAAACAACTTCACCAATTCGCACTGAAGCAGCGTGGTAGGAGTATGATCCAGGCCTATCCCCTAAAAAGGGTTGAAGCCAATGTAAACAAATGCTTTTGAAATTTTCGATTATTATAACGTGTATGGTTTTAAATCCTAAATGGAGGTTACATTCTCCTTTTCCAGCCGTTTTATTTCTACAGAATTGTTCAGCATGTTTATTTATTTTGTTAAAATTATACACATAATTGTAACGTTAGTGAACTAATATGCTAATTAGCGTTGTATTTCAATGTATTACTAATAATAATAACAATGATTATACGATTGAGATGTATGGTCTTTTCCATTATTAATTACTGGAAGTGTAATGGGTCAAGGAAGGATAGTCTTCTGATAAAAATATTAAAGTCATTCAAGTGTAAATAAAGTTATAAAAATAAAATAAAAATATAGGAAAAAAAATAAAATATAATAATAAAAATTAAAAAAATACCGTGCCACTTAGTATGCTTTGGTTAATCTGGAAATCTTACTTGACGGGATATAAACGATTTATTGCAATATTAACATTTTACTATACCAGAAATAAGCTACTCACCAAATATTTTGCTCCTGGTTGCAATAAATAAGTAGGTTATCCCCCGTAGCATAATATATTTAAGGAACTAGGCACGGCCCACGTGGCGTAACTGTAGTCACACAAGTCCGACACGCAAATGGATCTGGGTTCGATTCCCGGGCAGGAAGACATCTGAATTACGATGATTTAGGTATTCGTGAAGGCACCTTTATACTTGTCCATGCCACCTACGACTCGGGCAATACTATGCCTGTATTTATAAAGAATTATTGCTTGTTGCTTTGTACTTTCTTGATTAAGTCATTACTGTCACTATATAAAGTCGTAATTGATTGGATTTGATTGATTGCTTGGGTGAGGATTCTAACTTTTGACAGCGCTAACTTCAAGCATTTACTGACATAAAATAAAAATGGTTCCTTAAGTAGTTATTTTTACTTAAGTACTCACTTTTACTTTTTCATAAATACCGGCGCTAGCGTGAGGTGGGTAAGAGTGTAGAAAGCGTAATATTACGAGAGTCCAACGTATTTCCATCTTTCAGATTATTGAACTGCATAGCGAACCTCATCAACAGTCCGGAGAAGGGGGAGCTGACTTCGTTCCTAGAGACGTGCCGCATACGGCCGATGCCCGGACACACCCTCAAGGTCTACTACAATGCGGGCCACAACGTTTTCTCTTGCCAGAGTCCGGACAACAAGTTGCCGACTATTCCAGAAAACGTGAGTTGTCTAATATATTGAAAGTAGATCGAAATAATAGATAATAGATTTGTGTAATGCAATAGGTCGTACATAATTTTAGTTTTCTTCCAACTGCTACTTTTATTTTTTTGGTGCAATAATATATGGCATTGTATCTTGTTAGAAATGATACATCCATAGACAATGCTTGTAGATGATAAATCGACTTTCTGTTGTTTTTTCTTACTCATATCGAATCATTGTAGCCGAAAAAGTTACTTTGCTTCTAGAAGCTACTACAAAATGCGCGTCCCGTGTTTTTCTCGTCAGTTATTAAGGAAAGACACATAGTGTGAGATCATATTGATGTTTACCACCAACTTGTTGTAGAGCTCCTCCATAGTCTGTGATATAATAGTGTTGATCCAGCTGAAAGGTTTAAAGCATGTGATTAGACTTATGAGGTTTTAAAGTTTAATCCTCAGGTATTGCAACGCACCCGTGGTTGACTTTGAAATTAGTTACGGACGTCCATGCGTGGCAGTGGTCACATAACATCAGATGATCTTTACCTTATGTTAGATCTGTTACACGTAAAAAATGTAAACAAATAGCTCCCAGTGATGATACAATAATATTATCAAAAATATATATGTCTGGACTAAGAGTGGGGGTTGAGAAAGCAGCCGATAAAAAAGGTTAAAATTTTGGATGTCTCCGATTTTACAGCCATTAATTACCTTTATCTGTCATACTACGTTTACATACACAAACACGATTATTGGGTACTTCTCCAACTTTACTATCGAGGATGCATCAATTTTAATTTCGTACTATTAAACATGTCATACATATAATACAATCGATGCAAATGATTCCAATTTCCCAGTGCAATCTCACGGAGTACTTCAGCGCGATGGACGCAAAATGCATGGCGGGACTGTGGGCGGCGTTGCTCCACGAGCGGCGCGTGGCCATTGTGGCGTCGAAGCCTTCTCGACTCTCCGCGTGCGTTCAAGCCGCCAACGCAACGCTGTTCCCGATGTCGTGGCAACACATATTCATTCCAATACTGCCTAAGCACCTCGTGGACTACCTGTTGGCGCCCATGCCGTTCCTCATCGGGGTACCTAGAAGTGTTATGGAGGTGTGTTTTGAAATTATTTTGTGTCTTAACCTTTCTCACGATGGCCTAACACAACCTCTGACGATAAAAGCAATTAATTTAATAGATGTTACAGGTATGGCTCGTCCTGGGTTCGGTGGTCTGCTGACCTCATTATCCGCCGTGAAGCATTCTTGTGTTTCGATTGGAGAGGCGTGGGTGTCGGGTACACTAACACCAAGGTGACCATCTTAGTCCTCGGGAGTAGTGACGCCTCTACGTTCGACCTCAGATAGAATTTCAGTTTTGTTTGAGGTTAGATGTGGGTGCCCATGGGTTGCAGTTAACACTTAACATCAGTTGGCCTGCATCTTTGTCTGCTACTCTGAAAACAAAAAAACGGACTCGATTAAATATATATAATCTTGAGTTAGACTTTATACACTAAGATAATGTAGATAATATACATTTTTTGATTAAGTAGTGATAGCTTAGTGGTTAAGATCCCGGCCTCTCAAGCTAGGTATTGGGGTTCGAATACCGCACGCTCCTCCGATTTTTCGGAGTAATGTGCGTATTGGAATTTAATTATCATTTAACGTTGAAGGAAAACAGCGTGAGGGAATCTATACATCTAAGGGTTCTCTGTAAAATTCTCGAAGGTGTGTAAAGTCTACTAATCCGCACTTCGCCAGCATGGTGGACTATGACCTAGGCCTTCTCATTTTGAGAGGAGAAACGTGGCCACAGTGGGCCAATAATGGGATGAAGAAGATGAAATACTTAAGAATCCCACCTTTTTGTTTCCTAGTCTAACCCAGTTCTCAAAGCTACCAACAAATCCGTTAATCTACTTCATTAGGATTATTTTTTTATTATAAATAGGCTTGCGTTTGACCGCAATATCACCTGATGATAAGTCAGTTGCGACTTAGGATGTAACACTGCCTAGGACATACCTATTATATTCTCGTCTTGAACAATTCCAGATTATAGCTGGAACACTTTCTTCTAGTGTTTCGGTTGGTTGCCGGGTACACTTACTGAGAGGCGACCATCTTAATCCTCAGAAGTAGTACGACCTCAGATAGGAGTTTAAACCTATTTAAGGTTAGATGTGTGTGTACATGTGACTACTTCGCATTAAGTGACCTGTACGCTCATTTGCTACTTTCAGACATTAAAAAAACTTACGTATTTGAGATTGGTCCATTGTCTGTGTGCTGCTAGGACCAGTTAACATCAGTTTGTATAAAAGAGCAATTTCGATAAAAAGTAAATATTCGAATGTATATTTCTATTTCAGACTGTGCGCATGACAGAAGTCGGTGACGTGGTCGTCTTAGATGCGGACGCGAATGAACTGAAATCCCCCTTCCATGACCTAGAAAGTCTCCCCCCTGATTTGGTGAGTTTCACCTATGATAACGTTATTATTACAATATAAAATGTCTGTGACGTTTATCCTTGTCTTACTACCACAATAGCTGTGAATGTTCGTCAAACAAATCGGTCAGTTTGTTATCCCTTCATGGACCGAGTATTAAGCCGATTTTCATAAAATTTAGCTGTTACGTGGTCGATATAATCGAGTTGAACCCAGAACACGTCCTTATGATTGAGGAAAATTATACAGATTCATAGGAAATAATGAAAATCTATTTGTTAAAATGGTAGGTAAATATTCACATAATAAACAATCAAAATATTTGTCTTAGAATAACGTGAATTGAACAAGACTCGCACGGTTTGTAGTGCAAAATAGCAAATTAATGGCAGTGTCCCCGTCAATAATTTGTATAAACCTCGCGAGTATATGTACAAGTTCCTGCTTATTATAAAATGATAGTTACATAGATATATGAAAATGTTGTACTATATACTACTTTGTATCTGACAAATATGCACAATATAATGTACTCGTGAAATCGTTTAAATCCTTTCCTTTATTTTCTATTTCTATTACCGTTGCCTTTCTTCATTTTGGATGCTGTTGGAGAAATTCCTACACTATATTAACATTATTATAAAGTAAATGATTAATTTTTATAGCCTATGATAAACTCCGACCTATAAATTATATAGCCTATGACACTGCGATCCAGACATTATATAGCCCAGACACTCTCCGACCCATAAATTATATAGATTATAACACTCTCCGATCCATAAATGACTTCTATGCAAATCCCGTCGATCCGTTCCCGCGTTACTACGTGAAGGAAGGGCAAATCAATAAAGTTATTTTCGCATTTGTGATACTATTAGAGAACTATGATTGACTACCGGTCAACAGTTCGTCCCACCACCGTCGTTTCCCCGGCACCACGATCCATGCCAAAGGATCGAAATATGAACAAAATTGACGTGTCGCGAACGTAACAGCCATATTAAAATGTATCCATTCCGCGACGATATTAGTTTAAATCGTCGTCATGAAACTGATACAGTAATGATGTTATTTATATACACGCTGACTTCGGCCTCGACCTTCACGATCCAGCTAACGAGTCGCACTTGACACGCATCATATTGTTCACAGGAACTAACGCGCGCTTATCATTCACTAACATGATGATTTATGAACCTATTTATAATAACAATGGCTCGTGTGATTTTGTTAACGTCTTCCAGAGCACGCGTTATGTTTTTGTCCAGAATGTGACGAGTTGGGCTGTCTTTTGAGTAGTATAAGTATTGTAAGAGTGTACGCCTCTCATTTATTTAAAATCATGTTATGTTTCTGTCTGACAGATAAATTTAAGATAATACGGAAACAGAACGAAAGTACATGCATTAAGAATGGTCGTTTCTGTCACATTAAACTTCTTGGAGATTATCTTGAATCTTGATGTTGGAGTAGGACCGGACAATGTGACTTCTGGGTTCCGTAATAGTCTAGTATTGGACATACATGGGTTTTTTATTGTATAGAATCGGTAATCTGAATAGGTGGTAGTACTACAGCTCTTCCGGGGAACTACCAGCGCAGCCCTCATAATCTGCCGTGAAAAAATTCGTGTGTTTCGGTTAGAGAGGTGCGGCGGCCGGGTATACACTTACAGCGAGGCGAACATCTTAGTTCTCAAAAGTAGTAACGCATCTACGTAAGACGTCACATAGGACTTCTGTCCCGTTTGATGTTAGATTTGAGTGTCACTGCAGTGACCACTTTACATCAGGTGGCTTGTATGCTCGTTTTCTACTCTTCTCACATAAAAAATAAATCAACCCCAAATAGAATTCCTCCCATAACAGAAATCTTTTCCGAGGTCAGCTTCAACAAAATTCAGAACTAATTAGAGTGGCTTGTGTGAATGGGATAGGTGAAGAAGATCCCCTTGAAACCCGAACCTAATCCACAGGTTATCCACTTTTAGACTTTAAGTTGTACACAATTATTGTGTACGTTGTAATTGTTGAAATGCATATCTGCTGTTAAACAGTATATTGACTAAATCGCATAAGCATTCTTAAATTCATAATATATATGACCTGGAAAAAAAATTGTGAGATGAGTTGGTGATGTTGAGGAAATTGCATAAGCAATCTCAAAACCACAATATATATGGCTTGAAAATAAATATGTGTCATGGTATCCATTTAATTATACATGTTGCAGGCTGTAACACTACATTTATAAGCACATAAGATTTTACCGAAGAAGGTACTTAATCTTTTTTTTACATGACTAAAATCTTTGACGCTAAGTGTTTGTTTTGGAATAACCATAGAGTTAGCTACACGGTTTATGGTAAGCTAGTTAAATTGTAGATCGCGTATATCTAATGAGAGTTATTATTGTCTATTATCATCTAGAATGTGCTATCACAATTACGTTCACATCTGGTTTAATACAATCCATCAATGTTATATTTAGTCGAATCTACCATCATCCATACTATTAACATACTGTCTTGTTGTATTGGTGATCTGATCGACTGATAGTAGGAGTATATACGGTTGTATCTATACCCAATCTTCTGGCTAGGTACCCACTCCAAAGTGTGTCAAAGAGGGAAGAAACCGCATGCCGTATGTCTATATACGATTCATTTGAAGTTCTTATTTCTTTTTCCATTAATTTAATTCCTATAAAGCTAGATGTTTGTTATTAATAAGAAATACTCTCATTCGTAGTATACAAACTAATAAAAAAACTTGTATAGTTGAGGGTACAGTGTAAGTACCTGGGTATAAATTAACAATTACTTTTAAGGTGTATTTTTTTAATATAATGGAATATTGATGATATCAGAAATTCCATATTTGTTGGATGTCCCACTTATTATTCAAACCAATGAATCTGGTTCATAACTTTTTTAAAGGTTTTTATATTTATTTTTGTGGGTGAAAATAAATTATAAAGAATTGTTATATCTGTTTTCAGGTAGCGAGTTTGAAAAAAGCTTTAAGTGATAAAAATGCTCTGGGGGACGCCGTATCCAGGGCGTTTCTTCGCGCGTTAGTGTGTTTAATTGGAGGCTATCGCGATGCTATAAGGTAACATCAAATAACTCATATTATTAGTGTCATACAATTGTTTATACTGTTCACTTATTTCATAATTTACATTAGTTTCTACAACTACAAAATCTTGAAATAATTGAAGACAGACACTCTTTTTTAAATTTTTAAATGATATAGCCTGTTTAATGTTCGGCTTTGAAGAACCGATGTTTATGTAACGAATGGCAGAGCCAACGTATATTTGCTTAATAAATATTTTTACTTCGATTTAATTTACGGGTGATAATTAAAACGCATTTATTTTACGCATATTGTAATAAATTACGCCTTTACTAAACATTTTCTAGAAATCGAATATAAAAACAAAAGAAGAGCGAAGAATTTAAAAATGTGTCTTTTCTTAAAGACTAAATGGCCAGAACGAATATATATAAAAATAGTAGAATATATATAACATAGCCAATATTATATGTAAACCAGCTCACATTTATACTTACCTGCATGAAATATAGAAAACCGTATTTAAAATATTTATCTATCTGAGGCGGCTAATCTTGAAAAGTACTGAATAGACTTTTGTGGGATTTCTAATAAGAAATATATTTACAGGATGACATAGATATGAAGGGGTTTCAGCGTGTACATATAGAAATTGATCGCGTAGACGCAAGCTAAAATGTGGAAAAGGCTTTTCTTTATATCATAGAAATAGAAAACCAGCGTAGAGTGTAAATTAGTGATCATCGCTGCCCATGGACTGATATCCATCTCCAAGTATGATTGAATTCCTACCCCAGGTCTGACCATAGATACGTTACTACCTCTAAGAACTACATTGAAATGTCTCATGTGAGTCTCTCTTCCTTATCACAAAGTAAGTTGTAAATAAGTACCTTGTAAGTCTATCTTCAAACCAGAACATAGCAGCATTTCACACGGCTGTTATAAAGCAGAGATAGAAATGGTGATGGTACCTCCTTACTCGAACTACGAATGGCTTTACCACTTCAGGGGTTATTAATTAAATTACCTTATTTAAAATATGAACACTAATATCACCCTATTGAATGTATTATTAATAAAAGCAATAAAAACTATTTAAAAAACTATTCAATTCAAATTAACAATTAAGATTATTCATCTAAAATTATTGTAACGGAATTATTTTCAAATTATTCATTAATTTATAAATAGATAGATAAAAAAATATGAAAATCGTTATATGGCTCAATATAAAGCGCAAAACAATATAATTTTATTGAAGACCCTGAAGTGTGGCTTCGCAGAGATATTACATTAATTTACATGGTAAACGACTGCGATCGATACAATTCATTGTTTTGTCCTTGAAACAATCAATAGAAATATACACTATTTAATATCTTATAATAGAAAAGGGTGTGCAAATCATTTTCTCGATCAGTTTGATCGAGAACCTCTAGAATAAATTGGTTATATTT
The DNA here is from genome assembly GCA_018249415.1 of Phareas burnsi. Classification (NCBI taxonomy): domain Eukaryota; kingdom Metazoa; phylum Arthropoda; class Insecta; order Lepidoptera; family Hesperiidae; genus Phareas; species Phareas burnsi. The sequence goes on along the minus strand of DWKL01002297.1, from coordinate 2,473 downwards.
AGACCTTTTACGTCAAGGAATCTTGCACAATAAATACTGATAGACATACATCATTTTCATTGCTTGGGCCTTGAAACCATTAATATCACTATACAAAATTAATCTACATATTTTCGCGATAATATTAGCTTAAAATCATAAAAATTAATCTTAATTCAAATCATATAGAACACTTAATAATTGAATGACAAATTATTATATGATTATAAAATTAATGGTGTGATAAAAATGTGAATACCAAGTCAGTTAAGTAGTGCAAGTAGCTAATGAGTTTCACCTGAGAATTCCAGGTTCGATTTTCATTGAAGATACTATGTGTCTGATAGACAGGGTAGGCGTTATGAATTTTTATTTCTTACACTGCAGGTCTAAGAAATCTACGAATTATAAATTGATTATGTTTGGCTTTTGCATTGAAGGAAAATGTCAGGGGGAAACTGTATCTACGTAACGTACGTCTAACGTAACGTAATCTAGCTAGACGTTGAAGTTTGCTCACGGTACCAACCCGTACTTAGCCAGCTTAGTAGAATATTTTCTTTCCCTTCTCATTGTGAGTGGATACCAGTGTCCAGCAATGTGCCTGTATTGGGTCAGTAATCATCTTGATAATTATGTTTTTGTGTCAAATAGTTGTATATATGTCAGACACCCAGCGTAGTTTATGGTTATTTCAGGGTATTGCAGTTTATGTGACCGTTTTTTTACTAATTAATATATAAATGTGTGTTTTTATATTTCAGAATCGAGAAAGGACAACTAATAACATTCAATCCTGAGGCTTTTGTGAGGACACGAAAAAACATGCAACCATTTCTCAGAAAAATATTGCAATCGCAAATATTTCAACAAGTATGTATTTATTATTTTTATTATAATTCTTATTCAAAATAATATTTACACTCTGTGCCCACTTACTAAACATAACATACATGATTGTTCATGAACAACATTTTGGGTTAGTTATTGTTTCCATCATCGTCAACCTATTAATGTTCTACTGGCCAAGTACGGATTGGTAGACTTCACACACCTTTAAGATCTTTATAGAGAACTCTCAGATATGTACGTTTCCTCACGATGTTTTTCTTCAAGGTTAAAGCTAGTGATACGGTTGGAGGTGGATTTGATCTCAACTTATTCAGAACTCCTTATAAAAGGCGTTCTAACTTCACCCTCAGGTTAGCAATACCTCTATCGGCTTCAAGTAGCTCTCATATTTTATTTGGTTATAAATATTTAATCGACAAAACGTGTTTCTACTCCTGAGTACTAAGATGGAATTCCTAAAACAATGAACCGTCAAGCTGGAATACAACGGGCCTAAACTGCCGCAATAAGGCAGAAACTGGTGTGTCAATGGTGTCAATACAGATGAATGTCAAAGAGTTTTACCTGATACTTTACTTGGTCGTGTTATATTATGATGATGATGTAATATTTGTGACTAGTTCATCGACGAGCGACTGGAACTGCTCAACTCGGGGCGAGGTTTCAGCGACGAGTTCGAGGTGGAATGCAACAATTACGCCGAGAAGGTGAGCACCGGGAGCGGGCAGCGGCTCAAACAGCAGTACAGGGAGTGGGCGAAGACCGTCAAGAAGGAGGGCGGGGCGTTCTTCAAGACCGTCAAGGATAAGGTATAGAACATCACCGAACTATAACTGCTCAAAAGTTACCGCGTTTCGTTTCGCAGTACGCATTTTGTATGCAAAGACTGTATCATGAGCAAGTTTGCACAGTGTTCATTGCAGTCATAAATTTGACGCGAACTTTGCGTATCGGGAACGTGTACGTTTGTTTTTTGCGTACTGCGACTGGGCATATGGCATTTAAGGAATGTTGAACTTTTTCCTTCTTTTTTGCACACTAATGCAACCTCTTTTCTACTATTATAACATAATTAGTATGCTAAAATTATAAGTAGTTATTAACAATAATCACCATGAACTAACTGAGCATGAGATTCAAAGTTTTGACGAAGATAAAGCGTGGTTCTAACCAAGAAGTAATTTAACATGTGTTTTCTTTTAATATTACCAAAGTTGAATATACTTGCTAGTACTATTTTTAATAAAGTTTCATAATTATTCATAATTAATTATGAGCAGCCTAGAAATTAGTATGCAAGGTCTGGTTCAATTTGTAACATAATTATTTTAATTTGAAAGGGTTTCAAGTTATCATCATAGTGCGATGGGTTCATAAGTTCTAAGATTAGCTCCGACGCAGCTTACTAGAGTGATGGAAAAATAAATGTATCTGTAGGAAGGATTTTAAGATCCCAGAGTCCTTCGGCAGAGTTCAACTATTATTACTCAGTGATAATAACTGAGATTATATTATTCTGACGTCTACAACGATTGGCATTAAAGATATGAATGTTATTGTTACTAAAGTACGTCGACTACAAAAAATAGGGAGCTATATATATATATATATATATATATACATATATACACACACACACGTG
>DWKL01002296.1:0-12932 GCA_018249415.1 Phareas burnsi | reverse complement strand
ACATGTTTGTGAACTAACAATTTCAACTACAAATTTTCGAAATATATCGTATCGAGCGCTCGAAATTTCGAGTATGCAAACTCATGGTAACGGTACAGGTATCAAAAATATACAGGCATGAATACAAAAATTTATTGGTAACCGTCTAGTCTAAGTAACTAAAGCGGACAATACATAATCTTATAAAAAAGTAAGTAATACAGTATTGAGGAATAGAAGTGTTTATATTTAATGTGGCTTAACCTACTACTGCCTTGTAGCAACAATGAGTAGTTTTGTATGCTGATGTGTTTACATTCTAAGGATTTGCTAAGACAGTGAGGTGATCAAAGATAATCGTCATGGATACCAACGCGTCTATGATCAATTTAAAATAAAACGATATACGTGTTTATTAAATATATAAATAGAAATATCAATTTTATTTACATAAAAATCTAAAGCATTATGAAATTTGACATATACTTCTCATTTATTTTTTACTTTCGCTTCTAATAATAAGGGTTCAAAATGAAGTCGCCGTTCCAAAACTCAGCCCAGAATTTGGATTTCAATAATATAATCTTTTAAGAACGAATTTTTGTGTTTCTATATAAAACGGCAATTTTAGACTCCTGATATAAAAGTAATTGAGAGATATGACAAAAATGAGATAACTATAGAAATGGACATACCTGAGCAAAACATATGAAGAGTTAGCTGTATTACAATATAAAAGACTTTATTTATAAATTTAATAGACAGTCTTTACATGTTTTACAATATAAAAAGACTTTTTATAATTATAATTACCGGAAGAAGCATTATTAACTGCTGACATATTTAGATCTTCGTCTCATAGAAGTTACATTTTGTTTAAATTGAAGGACTTTAAATTAATAACAATTGATTTATCACAAACATACAACATTAAATGAAATTATACTATTATTGTAACAATACTAAAAACAAATTACAGTAACCACTTATTGTCATGTTTGTTATTTCTTAACATTTGAACACCCAATAGGTGTTAGTTAGGCATCTACGGAATAATCTCTTAACCATGTCACGAACAGATGTAACAACTACAAATAAACAAATAAACGGTTAAGAGGTCATATTATCTAAGACTAACAATTTCAAATTCACTTCATCAAATTAAAACAGAAAATTTTATTAACAATCGATTTGCCACGGATAGCCGAAAGTTTTATAATTTCAATGTTCGTAAAATGTTGCTCATTTTATTAAGAAGCATTTCAGGTGCTACCGTTCACAAACTGTTTTACACCATGTAGAGAGCTTTAACGACTAGTTTTTATAAAGTGAATAGTAACAAAATCGTATTATGATACACGTTCCCGGCGACAACCTTATTTCTACATGAGTATCTTATAAATAAATGTACGAAAACATCATCAAATATAGATAAGAATTTTCTCATATAATTATTTATCTCAAATGATTCGTTTCGTTAAATTCCCATAATTACTTCTTGTATGTTAATATTTACTCGGAAACACTAAATTAAACCATTTTCGTTGATAGAAGAGCATACACCAAATGCACAATGTTTTACAATTTACATTATAAACATCTCAAAATACATATAGGTTATAAACATTTCACTAGAAGACACAAATAGGACGAAGCAACACTGTAATCAGGAACTAAATGCATTAGCTACTGTCTAAATTAGTCTTTGGGTAAAGCGCTATCACTCTTCCCTCTAGAGTAGACCCTGTACGCCGTCTTGGAACCCAGCATTCTGTCGAGAAGACTGTGTTTGGCTCGCCGCCTGAGTGTGAGAACTTCCCGGCAAAGATCGTGAAACACTTCTCCAACCTGATTGACTTGCTCAGCTGCAGCCACTTCAGCAAAGCTGCATTCGAAGTCCTTCGCCAATATCTCACCCTCTTCGGGGCTTACCTGAATGCGAAATAAGTTTTAATGAATCTTGGTTCGTGATTTGTCGTGATTTATTACGTATACCTATAATGATAAAACAATCCTTTATCTTTTTATGCCGTGAAAACCTAAACAAACAATCTATCCCATCGAATGCGATACCTTTTGTGTGTACTTATTCTTTGAATTAAATTTTATGAATAGAAGTTTGTAACCTTGTCTACAATATACTTTGTGAGGTCAATATGACGTCATGTCAAAATATGCACACTACCGCGCGAGCTGCATGTCTCACACACAAGCCACAACATTTCTTAGTGTCACACACACAATCAATTAATTTAGATCTTTAATACCATCCCGAAAGGGTACATTTTTTAGAAAGACAAGAGAGGGGTCACAACATAGATCTCAGAAATTAATATAAGTGAGTGAGAGCACGAAAATTGAAATTTTGACTACAGTCTACTACACTCAGTCGTGGTAACAAATTATTCGGAACTCTAGAAAGGTAAAGAGATTTAAATAATACAATTGCAAAGAACATGAGTTTTATTCAAACATTATAGAGAACATGTTTAAAAGATTATATAGAGCGTTATGTTATTTTATAGAACTGATAATATTGTGTATATTAGTTCTATATCTCCGCTCCATCTTCCAGTTCACTCTGTAGCAATAAGTAAGAAATGTAAAGAAAGCTCGCCGGCGTTCACGAAGATATAACGAAGTGGACAATTTCAGCCCAGACATTTGTTTAATAAATAACTTCGGAGTCATGATAATTCGAATCATAGTTTTTGATTTTTTCCCCTACATATAAATCTATGGGTCAAATGGTACGAATTTCATCTTCCTATGCTGGAGATTACGGATTCGAATCCCTGGAACGCACTGCTAATTTTCCAATGACAGCATTTTATAGTAATGTATTAGAAACGAATTATCACATGCTTTAACATTGAAGGAAAACATCGTGAAATCTATACCTACGGTTAAAGAGTTCATAGCGTTATTAAAAGAACGTGAGGTTTGCAATTTGATAGCGCGGTTGACTATGGTTAAGTTAACATTGTTAAGTTTTTCCAAAGAAGACCCAAGCCCGCAGCTGGGACGATAAAATAATACCTGTCTTAAGTGCACCATATCAGCTTTGTTCCCAACTAAGGTCAGGGGCACGTCAGGCTGCAAGCTCTGCTTTGCTCGACGTACGTAGTTGAACGACTCCCGATCCGTAATCGAGTATACAAGGAACAGACCGTCCGCCCATTGCGCGACTTCCTTACCCGGCAGTTCGTCCAGATTCTGAAACGTTCAGATATATGTTATCAACGATGTAGAGACTTCCTATGTGTTTAGAACTGAAAGGAGGAGAATGTACCAGATGAGATTCGCGCTTAGACGATACCTTTACATAGTAATCATCGAAGGAAGTAACCATCTGATACAATAATGATATGATTGCTTTACCTATTATAATATTGACCATATTGACCAATATCACCTCTATAATACTTTGTTTTACGGATACACGTAGTATAAAGTTAGGATAAACGTACTTTGCAATATTCAAACTGACTTGTATTATTGTTTATCTTATTAAACGTTAAGTGCACATCGTTAAGAAACCTATATATAGTCTGAGAGTTCTTCAAAAATTTCTCACAAGTGTGAGCGTCTACTTATCAGGACTTGGCCAGCCTGGTGGAATATGGCCTATCCTATCATGGCGTCCTCTTCTCATATTAAGAGGAGGCTGGTGCTTCGCAATTGGCCTACATCTATTTCAATGTGGCAGCGCTGAATGTTCGAGCTTGAATCCAAGACACGCATTTTTGACATTTAGATATATTACAAGTTAGCTATCGCTTGTTTTAATGGTGGACGAATACATAATGAGGCAGCAGGCCTGGCAGGCAAGACGCACGTATTTAAATGCTTCCTGATTCCCAATAACGGTCTCCAATATAGCATATACTCTCCACATTCTAATAAAAATGCTGTGCCCATAAATGGGACAACTATGACTCCTGTAAACTTACATACTATTGGATATCCAATAACTATTTTTATATTATGGAACGAGTACTCACGATTTTCGGTTTTTGAATTGCCTATATTTGCAATAACTAGCATGCTAATTACTATATTACATACATTGTAATCCCCGCCCTTCATAAAATCATCTTTTTTAACTTTTAAGATGTGTTTATTATAAGAATATTTATTATTATATTTCCATTTACTTGTAACTTTAGTTGCACTAAAAGGATTTTGATGCGGCCATCAATGTAGACGATGTAGGCGTATGCCAAGGCTACGGCTTACAAATACTGATATATTTTATGAAGTCTAGATAAATCTGCTACTTCAAGTATCGGCACCCACTTAATCTCCCCGTAACGCATGAAACAATTGAGTTAACAAGAATGCACTTATATCCTTACTAGATCTCGACCTTACTAATATTATAAATGTCAATCAAATTTTTGCTCGGAGATGGTTCCGGAAAATACCTTTCGATACTAGATGTAGATTTATTTCACACATCTCCCAGGCAGCTGAAACAGCTTCCTGCTCCCTATCATTTCAATGTCTAACGTTTAACTTCATATTCCAAGCAATTACTAGGCGTATTTGTACAACGTACTGTAGGTGTTGGATTTACTATCATTTGGTAATACGCTTCTATTTAAAACAATGTAATAAGTTTCAAAAAGTGAAAAGTTATAATTGGCCTTTAATTGCTAATTGTTATAATTTCAATCTGCATGTAATCCTAGCTGTAAATTACTATACCGTAAAAACAAATGAACGGAATAAATAAGTAAAAAAGTTTACAGCTTCCAAAGGTGTTAAGATACTGTTTATTAGTACGCATCTACATTTTTCAGTATTGGTTAAAATTACAGAACTACATACGAAAAGGGGCCACGAACGGTGCGTAAGTGACACTAGTACTTTTAGAGATATAAATATAATGTTTATCATTATTTTAATTAGTAGTAAGAAATCATTCAACGATCAACGAAGTTAAGCAACGTTGGACGCGGTCGGAAGTTGGATGGGTGAGCGCTAGTGGCTAACTTTCATGCACTTCCGTGCTGCGGAGGGCACGTAAAGCCGTCGGTCCTGATTGTTATAATTGGATAGCAGTCGTTAAACCTTGTCAGAAGTTTTGTGGGCTTCCAAACATTCGACACGGGTTGGCCACTAATCCGTAACTTCACCGACCCATATTGGAGCAACGTAATGGAGTATACTCTAGGCCTTCACCAATTGCAAGAGTGCCCAGCAGTGGGACATAAAAAGGATTGGAGCAAATAAGAAATCATTAGTAATTAATAAAATCTAATAACATTTTAATAACAGACAGGTGAATAAAGCTATCTATTAACAGATAAATAAATTAATAGTCAGAATTAATAATACGCATACCTTAGGACAAGTATCCAGTATCTCAAATAGTATGGGTTCGCCGTCCAACAACGCCTCGTGTTTGTATTTACTATCTGTAAATAAGTACTCACTAAGTAAATAAGTACGTAAGTAATAAATAAGTATGTACTTACTTAAGTACATCAGTACCTTAGTCGCTTCCGACAATTACTTAACTCATTAAACAATTATCGATTTTATGCTAGGTTTTACCTAGAAATTTAGTTATTTAAATGAAATTAAAAATATATTAAATAATTGATTTATTATATTGTATTTTTTTAGTATGTACATACCTATATATTTTAGGGATTATTTTTTCCTTACCTTGTTGATGGTCGTATTCTCCAATGTATCGCTTAGTGAGGAAACGAACAGTCAGTGCTGAAAATTAAAATCATACATTAAAAACATATAACAGTAAAATAATATTTAAATTCATATTCAATAATTGAAATAATTAATAACAACAATCGGGACCAAAAGCATTTACCATTTACATAAAATTAATATAATTAGGACATTTACTTAAATATTAATATAATTAGGACATTTACTTAAATATTAATATGATTAGGATTATAACGTTAACGCAAAAAACATATTTATGCCGCTGACCACCACCACACATTCAATGGGGTTCGACGAAGTTGTTTTGCTCCACCTAGCATAATATTCGTAGCTTACGACCCGCTAATGTTAAATAACCATACTTCGTTCAGTAAGAAGCTTATAAAATATACATTATTAACAGAGGATGTCAACAAACGGCGTCCACTTGGACAAATTTAGCTCTCACATTCGCTCGACAAGGAGACTAATATTTTTGTCAACGAAACAGACGTAAAACACCTGTAATCACCGAGGGTATACACCTTAATTCAGACGAGACATTGGTAAATAGACGCGACTATTTTGATAACGCCTCCTCACTTGCAGTTGCCAGTGACAGAGAAAAGAAGGCCAATGCTCTAGAGAGTCGCTATAATGTGTTTTGTTCATTTATTGCTTCGGGGAACTCGGCCAACTATCTTCTGTTGCTTGTCAAAGTCTAAATAAGATTAATGGAATCGGAAAATCGATTTATCGTCACAAGCGTTTCATGTTATTTTTATCAACGCCTCCATAGATATTTTCAATTAAATCGATCATCGATCGATCAAGCCCCGGCGGAGCGAGATTTGTGTAATTTTGTAAATTCACGTAATCTATTGAGTTAGTCGTTTGATGATTAAATGATTTATTAAATAAATTAGAACCAAAGTTTCAGCAATAAGTGTCTTACTAAAATCTTGGAATTTCCAATTAGATACATTACATGCAATTGTAAATTTATGTTTACATATAATTAATATGTATATAATACATTAAACATGCGATATCAATTAATTTCTTTGTTATGTTCGGAGTGCATTTTCATATATCAAACCTAATTGATGTTATTAATTGAAAGATATTTTTTAAGGTATACGAAGGTAATTAGAAGAAGATCTTGGTCGCCAGGGAAACTCGTCGTAGTGCACCTTGGGTACTGGTCCACAAGTGATTGACTCATCAAAAGTTATTGGACGATGGCGCGTATCTGGCATGGTGGATGATTTCTCGGCCTGCCCGCCTGGTCAGCAGAAGGCACAATAGAAAAACAAAATAGGGAATAGTTAGAATGGGGCTTTTGCCGCTGTTATCCAGGAAGGAGACGACTACGTGCGGCCTCAAATAGTCATGCCGTGCGGCCTCAAATAGTCATATGGTCATCGGCCGAGGCGAACCGATAATTAGGGCTCTATAGGCTTCGGGGCTCTACAAGTAGGAGAGCCGCGGAAGGGGAGCAAAAGCGCATTCTGTTCGGGTTCCAGAAGTCGCTTTACATGTGCTGTGTGACTGCTGAAGGGGTTTTAGTAGGTAAGAGACTGCTGAAGGGGTTTTAGTAGGTAAGAGTTTGACATAACCCAATTTCTTTTCTAGGTGGTTGGGTATATTTTGAAGATTTCCCTCTCGATATAAAAAAGATGGAAGTTCTGGTAATGAATAACGGGTGAGTTGATGATGATAATTATGTACTAAAATATTCATTTATAGTAAAGTGGATTTGACTCATTTCCACTTGTTCGGATCACGCCAGATATCAGCATACTGATATTAATAGATATATAATAAATCTTGTGTTTAATCCTGATGGTGATTATGAAGATCTATAAGTACCAATGCTTGTATTATGCAGTTTCCTTTTAATACATCACCATTATATTTAGTTTCACCGCTATTCTTTTTTATCATATTTCAGATTTATAAAAACACTAAACTTAAACATTTATTATGTTTATGTATAAAGACACAAAACACATAAGCTAATATGTCGGTTAAGGGTTTTAAAATAAATAAACAAGTTCATGCAGCATGTAATAACGAATGATTTAGTTCGATTGCGGCGTACGGGCCCACGGAAATAACGTTTATTTATATTACGAGTACCATTGCCACAAGCCCACAACGCCACAACTGCTACAAATTTGTAACAGACGGCCGCCGTTGGTTTAATCCAATTCTAAATGTCAAAAGACTATATCTAATCATCAATCCATTACTGGACTCGGGTCTCCTCTCTGAATAAGAAGGGTTAGGCCATAGTCCACCACGTTGGCCAAGTGCGGATTGGTAAACTTTACACACCTTCGAGAACTTTACAGAGAACTTTCAAATGTGTAGAATTCCTTACGAAGTTTTCCCTCACCGTTAAAGCAAGTGATAATTAATTTCTACTACGGACATAATTTCAACTAAAATCAGAGGTGCATGTGGGATTCCAACCCCGGCGTCCCCGAGTGAGGAAGGAATCTTACCACTGGGTTATTACTTTATTTTATCTAACAAATAAAAGTAATAAACTTAAACTAGGATGTCCAGCTGATGTTAGGAGGTCACTCCATTTTCTAGACATCTCTAACCCACTCCAGACTGTACAGATAGATAGATTTACCTGAAATCCATCGAACCACAGATTATAGTAAAGTCCTATAAATAGTATTTATTCTTTATTTAACATACATGAAACTATTTATAATAATAGCTAATCATGTACGTAGTTACACAAATTTATACAAAGCAATAATTACAACATGTAACAATGTTTAGTTGTGGTCCAGTACAAAATGTATGCATGAATTGGAATTACCCATATTAATAATGATATAAAAGCGCGCCTGGCGAGCGCGCGAACTATTGTATTCCGACATTGAAATCTATAGGGTTGATTCGTTCCCCGGGGTTTTCACGTGTGCTAGATTTAATTAACAATAATTGTTTCAAGCTGATAGCGTAGTGGTTAAGATTCCGGCCTCTCACAGTGGAAGTCCAGGGTTAAAATCCCGTGCGCACCTCTGATTTTTGGAAATTATATGCGTATTAGTAATTAATTATCAATTGCTTTAACGGCGAAACAAAACGTCTTGCGGAAACCTTCATGCCTGAGATTAGTCTGTAAAGTTCTTGAAGGTGTGAAGTCTACCAATCCACACTTGGCTAGCATGGTGGATTATGGCCTAACACTCATTTTGTGAGGAGCCCCGTACCCAATGAAACATTAATGGGTTGATGATGATGAATTGTTTCAAAACATCTTTATCTAAATTAATAACAATTTGTTGCTTTCAGTAGAAATATAATTACGTATACCTAGTTGTATATGTGCGTATTAGAAATTAATTATCACTTGCTTTAATGGTGAAGGAAAAGAAACTTTTATACCGGAGAGTTCATTTCAAAAGTTCTTAAAGGTGGGTGAAGTGTACCAATCCGCACTTGGCCAGCGTGGCAGTCTATGATCTAACCCTTATTCTGAGTGGAGACACGTGCCCAACAGTGGGACAGTGATAGGTAGATAATGATAATGATACCTAGTTGAAGGTGAAGTATTATTGTATATTATGTATTAAACAACTGAGAATCATTGGCATAATGAAAAAAAAAAGACGATATCAATATTGTTAGTGTTCATGGAACGTTGAGATATCCATTATCAATTTATGTCCGCTTTTTCCGCTACTCCTTCATCTTTTAGGTACTTATGTAAAGTGAATCAAATCCTGAGGACTCGTTAAGAGACGCCGTCTTATTATTATCGTTACGAACATATTGATATCTGCTTTCTGTAATACAACATTCATTATATAATTACTTCCTTATGTCAGAAGAAGACAGTTAAAACGGTAACGAAGGAATCCAGTACTATTTCGTCATAGCTCTAAAACTCTGTTTGTTTGTTCAGTGAACAACACGTCGGATGCTTAACGATCGCTTCGGAATCACAAGAACATTAAAACAGTAACGTGTTTAACGTTTATTAAAAATAAGTTTGTTGCTTACGGCTTGGTGGGCGTATGTAGGTATCCGTCCCTATTCTGATCTGCAATCACGACAACGCGAGACATATTGATCACTTAAAAATATCAACATTTAAATGCTTACATTCATCATCATCAGATCATTAACGTCCCGTTCTACCGTCTACCACGTTGGCCCAGTGCGGATTGGTAAATATCACATATTAAATGACAAAAAAAAGCGATGTTTTCAGTAGCAAACTTATAAGCAATTAACCTGAAAAATTGAAAAAACGTAATTACGTCCTTGTTCTGTTATATATGCGATATATTTATTGTTGATAATTTTATGTTCCGTACAATGGGCGGTAATTATATTACCACGTCGTAAAACACTCTGAATTATTATAACAGGCAGAATATCTAAAAGGCAAATTAGACAAGATGACGTGAATTTAAAGCAACCTCTGACGTTAATAAAGGCAGGCTGTCGAATAAACTTATATCACGTTTATACGCGGCGGTGGAGTTCGTGTTGCGTGGGATCGCCATTGACATTGTAGGAGGCTGAGTCAAAGAGTCAAATGTGGTGCCGGCCCGTGGGAGGATATACGTACAGAAAAACGATAAACCCTACGCCTCATAGAACAATAGCGAGCACGTTAATTTAAATTATTTTCTGTTCTTTAAAAGTAAGCCTTGATATTAATAATCCAATTGCTTTCAATCTCGCACACACTTCTAACTTTTTGTAGTTGCATGCATATTTGAAAGAATTATCAGTTGCTTTAACGGTGAATGTAAATCACTGTACGGGAACCTACATGCCCGAAAGCCCTCCATCAAGATTTCAAAGTGTGTGATGTCCACGAATCTGCACTTAAGCCAGCGTGGTGGACTTGACTATGGCCTAGTCCTTGTCGTTCTCAGAAATGTTTGTGAGCACGGGATCACCAGAAGGTCGGTAGCCATTACTGATCCTTTCTAGTGAAGATATATTTTTGATATTGAATGACGCAATTTTTTTATATAAATAAATCATATGCATCATGCAACTTTTTTCGTTTATTTAATAATCTAAACAAGTCTAAATTTTATACTAAATTTGTAACCTTGGAAAAAAAAAGAGTAACTATATTTATAATTAAAATGTATAAGCAAATAATAACAAAGTACTGTTAAACTGCTTGTAATGTAAACAAAACGTATTTTATTCGAGATGTCTGGAATGATGAGATCTAAGTGTTCACATTTTATTGTTCTTGAAATTGATTGCCGAGAAACTGTTTCGGCACTCAACCAATACCTAGTTTTTTAGAAGTGCAAACAGACAGGTAATTTGTTATTCTTTTTTTGTAATCTTGCAGCTTAGACAATAATGATTTAATATTGTAAGTAAATCACGTCTACGTAGACAAGATATTCCGTGAACTCATTTTTATAATAAACTATTCTTTACCCTGAACTTCTTTTGTTTCACAAATGCGGTTTCGAAAATAAACAATATTAAAGTGCCTGTCAGTGATTCCAAAATAACTATGCGTTCTCTGATATACTCATTTGCATTATATCATGACTATCCTTGGTACGAAACGATGTTAAAGCCATTTTTGCGCAAACATGTAGGACAGAAAATGGCACAGGTTATTTATACACCAGAATAGTTTTGTATCCGTGAATATAAAAATACAAACGCAAGTTATAATAGTTATAATATTTGATTATAATTAGGTATGAAATATGATATGCTGATGTTCTGATAGATATGAAATTCTACGGAACACGTGGCAATAATTTTTTTTTCTTTGTGTTTGAAGAGTACCAAACGAGCATGCAAACCACCTGATGTTAAGTGGCCACTGCGGCCCATGTACACTCACATCTAACCTCAAACAAAACTAAAGTTCTATCTGAGGTCGTACCTAGATGCGTCACTACTCCTGAGGATTAAGATGGTCTCGCTGAAAGTGTGCTCGGCAACCGCACCTCTCCAACCGAAACACAAACACTGTTTGACGGCGGACAATGTGGGCGGCGGTGGAATCTCGCCGGATGAACTATGGTTCTAGCACCTTCAAAATAATCCTCACAACGGAAGTTTTAAATATTATATAATAACAAGTTGAGTTGAGTTAATATGGCATTTTAAGATATTTACATCAGCTTTTTACTCGTGTTATGGTAAATTGATTCCACCGTTTCCCCTGTGTACAGTATGAACCGACCGATCGTGCCTAATGAAACACCAAAGTGTGTTTTACGGCGAATTTAATGTTATTTTAACACCGCTTGTATCGCTTCACAATGTTTATAAAAGGATAAAGTTCCAAAACTAGTTTCAAGTTAAACTTCTGAGTAGATTTTGATGATTATTAAGAAATATATTTTAGCTACTCCGTGCAAATGGATATCTAGGTATTATATGCATGACATGTTAGAGTAGGTATGATGCAAATTTTAGGTGTTACAACGTCGATAGAACATGTCAGGAAAATAAATATGTTCAAATGAGCGTATGTTAACCGTTATGACACCCACTCCTTGAATAGTTAATTTAATTTCGAGAATAATAATTTTTAGTTCACACCTTTATGAAGTACTTTTTTATGTAGGTATTTATACTAAAATTTCGTTTTTTAAGTTAATTTTGTATTGATAGCTTTGTGCCTATACTTGTATAAACATTTGTTCACTTTGGAATGATACAAAAATAAATGTTTATTTTCAGTAATTATTGCCATCTTACTCAAAGTCGTCCGTAGGTAATCCGCAGGTATCCTTCGTAAATTACATTTTTACAATAAAGTGTAAATAAACAAATAAAATATTAAAAACATTAAGTATATAAAGTAAGTAATTACTGAATTAATGATCTCTTCCTGACAAATTTTGGGAGTAATCTATAATACAAAAGAGGTAAAATGGAAATGTTTATTTACCTTTAAGTTATTGTAAAATTTGCGTTTAGGTAAGAATATAATTGAAAACGAAAATAACTTATGGACAAGTGTAGATTATGCTGTCTTTCATAATTTGGATATTAGCCAAACCGGGATAACCAGACGCATTGTGTGAATATCGTGGCGTAGATAATATTATTACCTAAGCCATAAGCGTTTAATATATTATCGATCGCTCTGATACAAAATTATATTCTATTGCACATTATACGTATATTATATGAACTGTGTAAAATTACATGTTGTGGAATAAAGTTAACGTTGGCATGGATTATAGATGGTACAACTATAGTTCGACTGGGAAGGTACCACTTCCGCGCTCACA
>DWKL01002295.1:0-12932 GCA_018249415.1 Phareas burnsi | reverse complement strand
TTATTAACTGAAAAAAAGCTCGTAAATATTTGTCATTTATATTTGACAATAGTCATTTTGAAGTTATGTTAGTGGGGGAGCCTCAACAAATATTTTCGTTAAAAATGTTCCGGAACCGATTAATGTGAAGTAATACATTAACAGATAAATAAAACCATTAAAAATGAAGACGCGAAGAAGCAGACGAGCTGTACAAACTAAAGACGAGCCGGAAATAAGTATTCTAGATATCGTCGAGGCTGAAACTGTATGTGCAGTTTGCAATGCGGAGTTTCTGGATGAGGAGGACTTAAAACTTCACGTAATGCAAGTGCATTTACACGACTCTAATGGGAAGACTATTTGCGAGTTCTGCTATTCGATTTTCTCTGCCACCGACGAGTTTGCAACTCATGTTGTGTATAAGCATTTAGCACACTTGAAATTCTGTTTTTATTGCTACAGAGCGTTTGCGGACCGGAAAGACGAGCATGAACTGAAGCACTGCACGGTGCAAGGCGACCGCTGCGTAACCTGTTCACAGTGCACGAGGATCTTCACAAACAGGCAAGTTTTACAGCAACATGAATATAAGGAGCACAGGGAAAGTGAAGGGGTGATGTTAAATAGCATATTCCCACTGCTTTCAAGCGCTTTGAACATATCTATAACGAAATTTATCATCTCAGTGTCGAAGAGCAGGCCATTCACATGTGCCGTCTGTAAATTCTTCACATGTGATCCGACACGCTACATCAATCACTTAAAAACATCGTACTGCAGAAGTATCGCTTGCGACAAATGCTTCAAAGTATTTAAAAACAGGTCTGATATCCAAAGTCATATATTGACCAATTGGGGATGCCAGAATTTTGTCAGTGAAATTCAAGAACAATGCTTGAAATGCAATAAACATTTCAATGTAACTGAAATAACAATGCATATGGAGTCGTGTTCAGCAGTCAGATGTCCTACCTGTAGTATAATTTTCAACTCAATGTACGATTTAACAGAACACAGAGCCAAGGATCATAGTGTATCTGTTTCTCTAACCACATGCAAGTTCTGTAAAAAAGAATTTGTTGGAACATTCAACTTGAAGAAACATATTCGACGCGTGCACAAAGATTACAGGCTTTATAAGTATCGTTGTACTTATTGTGATGAAATATTCATGCATCCGAGTAAGCTGTTTGCGCATTACTTTACAAAACACAAGGAAATTGAGCCGTACACATGCAGGATTTGTAATAAAAAGTTTAGATTAAGAAAACAATTCACCATTCATATCAAACTTAAACATAAAAGTATTGGGTTTGTCGAGTTTGATGAAAATTTACATGTCATCTTCATAGAGAAGAAATCTGAGAAACCTTTCAGGCCTACTCCTGAATATGCAACCATAAGCCCTGATATCTCTGACAATGACAATACTGAATCAAGTCTTGATAAATTCGAAACTGTAGATGGAAAGGTGTCAAAGAGTGACATAGATCCACATAAACAAGATACAGATAAGACAGACGTTATCCAGAAGCCAGTAGAAGATTCGGAAACGACACAAGATACTGCTGTATCTGATACAATTGATAGAAATCAAAGATCAGGTGAAATAAGTCCACTGAAATTAAAACCTGCTAACCTGAAATTTGAGTATAAAATTGAAGTTGTGAATAAACGTGAAAAAGGCCAATCGAGGATGAATCGGAAACGTAAAGTCAGGACAATCAAACGATTCCCCTCGAAAAGGTTAAAGAAAAACTCTGTTAATAATTCAAAAAAAATATCCACGGACTCCTCGGATGACGAGCCTCTTAGCAATGTGAAAGAGTCTCTTTTGAAAAGGAATGATCAAATTTCAATGAATCTCAAAGCAAGGTTAAGATTGAGAAATAAAAAGGTAAAACTAACTTGCAAAACTTGCAATAAATACTGCTATACGGTTCAAAACTATCATCACCACATAAGTTTACATGAGAATACGAAATTAAAGAAATGTATCAAATGCCATGAGCAGTTCAAGTCCAAAGATGAACTTAAGAATCACATTGATAAAGTACATTCCAGTTCAAAACTCACTGAGACCTTGAAATCGTTATTAGAAAAACGAAAGAAGAATCAACCTGAGGATAGAGATAAACATACCACCCGACCGGCCGATTCAATCAAATCTTTGGTAGAAAAACGTAAGAAAACCCTTTTAATGAACGTTCAGAACGTTCCTGTGAACAAATTTCGAAAAACAATCAAGAAAGTAGACGTCACTGACAGCTGCACAGCGACCATAACGCCAATGTCAGATCACGGCATATCCGTGAAGAATTTTATTGAAAACTTCCGGCCAGACGCAGCCGATACCGTCAGCATATCCAATAGTGTTACGATAAAAACCATAGAAACGCCCGAGGAAAAACAGCCAGTTATCAAAATGCAGAAGTTCGCTGGAGACGACTCTATAAGCCCTGGAAAATTACAGTTCCCCGTCAAATTTAAAGACAGCGCCTTTGACACAAAAAGTCAAGTCAAAGTGACGCTGGTTCAGCAGTTAATAACCAAACCGAAATTGCTCAATTTAAGCATGGACGAACGCATACCTGTCATGTCGCCGCCCCCTCAAGCAGAGTACAGTGAATACTGCAATACGTTTGCTGATGAAACTGACTACACACAGTACAAGAACGACGCCACAATACCAGAGGTAGCTCATGAAGTAATGCTAGGAGAAGCTGACGATGTGCCAAGGACAAAACAACTAGCCCAGGAAATAGTTATCCCCGACATTCCAGACAAATACGGGGGAGTGAGAATAGGACACCTGCTTCCCGATGCACCGTTCTACAAGATTGTGAAAGTGAAGAAGTTGTTAAAAGGCGGCAGCGATTCGGAGTCAGACGAAGGGGTCACAGACAAGAATATACAGCTGCCAGATGGAACCCAACTTGTCACAGTGAAGAACCCGTTCTCGCATCTAATACCAAACGAGCATTTGGAAGAACTATTAAAGGCGAACAGGAATAAATATTACACTCCGAAGACTAAGAACATCGAGAAGGCATTGGCTAAGGCTTTAAAAATAAAACCGCCCGTTAAAAAAGATCGCGGGAAAAGGAGGAGGAATAAAGAGATACCAGAAGAAGATGAAAATGAGGGTTAGTTTGCATCTTTTACTAGACGGAATTGCTCGAGAAAAAGTTAAATTTACTATAAACAGGCCCGAAAATTATGAATCTGGGTCCGTTATCCATTTTCCGACCGCCATCTTGGAAAATTTTGAACCTCAGGATTGTATTCCTCATCATTAACCCATTCATTTCCCACTGATGGACATGGGTCTCACCTCAGGAAAAAGATTAGATATTAGAAATTAATTATCACACGCTTTAACAGCGCAGGAAAACATCGTAAGGAAACCAATACATCTGAAAGTTCCTTGTAAAGTTCTCGAAGGTGTGTGAAGTCCAATCCACACTTGGTCAGCGTGGTGGACTAACCTAACCCTTCTCAATCTAAGAGGAGACCCGCGCCGAGCAGTGGACAGTATTGTGTTGATAATGATGATAATGGTTTTGTTTATCAAGTTTAATAGGCTAGTGTTTTTCAGTTTTTATTAAACTTTTTTTTTTTATAACTTAAACAAAAATTATGATAAATGATGATGAATTGTTTTGTTTATCAAGTTTAAATTAACTTTTTTGTGAATAAGATAAATATAACAAGTTATTATTGAAAATATTCTTTATTATCCATTCATTTTCCTACTTAAGAATAACAATTTACGATTTCACTTACTGGGACCTTACTTACGGGATTATTTCTTAAGTTTTAGCATATATAAGCTTGAAAAAGATTGCTATTTTGTTATATTTACTATAAGAATATTTTAATAAAGTTATATACTGTTATATATTATTAGTCTTTGCAATATAGAGATCGATATATCTACTTGATTGATCTAATATTCATGTCAATTGTTATATTTATTTTAAAGAGTAGCAAACGAGCATGCTGGCCACCTGATGTTGAGTGGTAACTGTAACCCATGGGCACCCTCATCTAACCTCAAATAACTGAAGTTCTGTATAAGGTCTTACGACTGGTAAGACTAAATATTGGGACCATCGCCGCTCTCGTAATCCGTTGTGAAAAATTTTTTGTATTTCGGTTGAAGAGGTGCGGTTGCCGGGTAAACTTATAGCGAGGCGAACATCTTAGTCCTCAGGAATAGTGACGCATGTACGTACGATCTCGGACAGAACATCAGTTTTCTTTGAGGTTAGATGTGGGTGTCCACACGCTGCAGTGACCACTTAACATCAGATGGCCAGCACGCTTGTTTGTTGTTATTGTATTTGTCTGTGTGTTTCTTTGGATTATAGAAATTGATATATTTGACCTGATATTCATGTCAAAAATATAAATATCAACAATATTTGTAAGAACACGAAATCATTACTTAAAATTAAAAAAATCTATATTTTTACATTCAAAATTACATAAGTAAGATCCCATTACAATTGAATTCCTATAAAATTAATCCTATATCTAACATTAATTTAATCAATATCATGAACCTTAAATTACATTTTTATTAACAATAAAACGAGCGGTTCTCAATCCCTTGGATATAAACTCTACTATTAACTATAAAAAGTTTTATCTACTAACCGCTAACTAAAAAAAACAACATTGTCAGATACGTAATACTCGTCACAAAGTTTGAGAACCACTCGCAACACATCGGAAATATTGTTTGACGCCTTAACTGACAATATTCCCCATGTTATTACTAATCCTACTTGTACTACTGATCCAGTAGTAATACAGGTGCCAGACATTTACCAAAGCCCGATTTAAGGAGGGATGGGCGGGGGGCAAGCCGGTCAATTGCCCAGAGCGGCAAAATTGATACAATTGAATGAAGAGAAAATAACTTATAAAAAATACAATGCTGAACAATCTCTAGGATAACATGCTCATGACTTGTAACGTGTCATTGTAAAGGGCAGTAAAAAAAAAATCCCTGGAACGGCTTAATGGCTAGATCGAGGCCGGGTTTTCATTATTGCAGTGGTAAGCTGTTTGTAGAGAAATAAACTCTTTTTTTTAATGTTTGAAGAATAGCAAACGAGCCCGCAGGCCCCCTGGTGTTAAATAGTCACTGCAATCTATCCACACAATACACATGTAATTTCAAACAAAACTGAAGTTCTATCTGAGGTCGCATGCAGATGCGTTATTACTGATTATGAGACGGTAGCCTCGCTGTAAGTGTCCTCGGCGCGTACTACGCGCTTACCGCTATCTAACGTTTCCTACAGTCCTAGCCCCACTGTAAGATTCCGTGTAGTGGGCGCCATTGACAATACAAAGACGAATACACAAACATCCAGATTCAAAACAGATATCTAAATTCATTATTTTGTTTTGCCTGCCCGGGAATCGAATCCGGAACCCTCTGCATGTAAGACCGGTATGGTGACTACACCGTTACGTAACTACTAGATTATTACGTTCGGTAATTATTGTGCATCCGGGTAGATACTACCACCGCCCTCACGATTCGCCGTGAAATAATTCTTGTTTCGGTTGGAGGTGTGGTTGCCGGGTTCACTTAGCGAGGCGCCCGTAGTGACGCGTCTACGTTCTACCTCAGATAGTAAAATAGTCTTGTTTGAGATAAATTTGGATGTTCATGGGCTGCAGTGATCAAAACTTGAGGTTGCTGACCGCTCGTTTGTTTCTCTTCTAATATAAAATGTTCCCATGTTAGATGATGTTCACATTCACATCAGAGGTCGTACGTAGATGCGTCACCGCTCCTGAGAACTGAGACGGTCGCCTCGCCGGAAGTGCACCCGACAACTGCACCTCTCCAACGGAAACACGAAGTTTCACGGCGGATGGTGAGGGCGGCAACGGTAGCTCCGCGGTTAACTATTCATTCGAGTTCTACAACGGAACAAGATACTTTTATCTTTATAACTAATATAACTTAAATCTATTCCTGGAACTTTTATTGTTACATTTAATCATCACTCGTCTATTTGGCAACATTTTTTTTTTAATAATTGTAAACAAATTGATTTGTAAAAAAAATATCAGATTATTATTACTGTCAACTAAAAACAAAAAATAATAATATTAGCGTGTTGATTTTTTTTCATCATTTATTTACAAAACATTTTCACTAATAAAAAAAATCTTATCTCTGGAAATTGTTTTTATTTTTTTATATAGATGAAACAAAATTACTTATTAAGTCTGACAGGTGATTATTTATGTAATATTTTGTGATCGCGCCATAAACGCAAGTCGAATTCCGATCGAAGTTAATAAAAGAAAGTACATACCCCACATTTGGCTATGTACATCCTTTTTATGAATCCAAGACAAGGGCAACACATTGCGCGCGGCCATCAGTCGCCAGGCCTTCTCCCTCAACACCCACATAACGTAACTTCGTAACTTCAATATAATGTCCTCATAAAAAAGATAACAGTAGTAATCATAGCAGTGATAATCTAGAAGAGGAGTGGTTGTCAGAAACATTTACAGCGAGACGACCGTCTTAATCCTCGGAAGTAGGGACAAATCTATATACGACTTCAGATAAGCCTCCAGTTTTTTTTGAGGTTAGACGAGGCTGCAGCGACCACTTAACACCAGGTGGCCTGCGCGCACGTGTACTACTCGTTAAACATAAAAAAATGACCGACAGACTATTTCGTGAAAAGGATACTGTAATATCGTAAAATGTAAATATTTCCTACGTGAAATTATAACAAATTTTTAATCATTCTATTGACTCAGAATCAAGTGGACGTCGGGTCCGCGCTGAGAATCGTCCGCTCCGAATGAGCGACAAATCCGAACGACACCAATCGCGCGCCAGTTGTTGATCGCCCGCACGACTGTGCGCACGTCAATAATGCCGGCTTGTGAAAATATTTATTTTTATCTATGCATCATTTAAAGGTATAAATTTTAACATGTATATACTAAGATATATATTTTTTTCAACAAATAAAGTTGTTATTTACTGTTTTTATACATTTAATATATTGTTTAATTTTTGTTATTCACCATAAACATACATTACATTGCTCCAAAACGCAATTTAATTTAAATAGAATTATTCGTTGTCGCACGGTTACGGTATCGGCTAATCAAAAGGCATGCGAAAGTGTCCTATATTTATAGCGGTAGCGTTTAAATTGCACAACCACTCAATATCTTGTCGACAGGTATCGGGTCGCTAGGCATAGGCATAATATGTAATTCAACATCTACAAAAGAGTACTTTTTCTTCTGACGTTTTTTCCATTACTTTACCACTAAACCCGATGTCCATTTGTTAATAAATCGTCGGTATAATAATGATGTACGATCGTCGATCTCGCTCAGCTGTGTACAGTGGCGCGAACGTGCGAGGAGGATGGCGATACTGAAGACGCTTCGATGCAAAGCTCGGAAGCCTGCTCCGCTAGCTCCGTTGTTATCTGTGAACAAATGTTCATGTTACTACCTTTTTGTTTTTGAAGAGTAACAAACGAGTGTCCAGGCTAAGTCCATGTTAAGTAGTCACTGCAGTCCGTGGACACCTAACAAAACTGAAGTTCTATCTGAAGTCATATATATAGATGCGTGACTACTCCTGAGGACTGAGATGGTCGCCTCCCTGTAAGTGTACTCGGCAGCCCCACCTCTCCAACCGGAACACGATAACTACTTCACAGCGGATTATTAGGGCGGCGATGGTATTTCCCCGGACGAACAATAGTTCCACCACCCGTTAAGCTTACTACTTGATTGTGATACGCTTTTATCTTTCTTATTATTTCAATCAAGATGTTATAATATTATTGTATTGTATTCAATCACTCACTAAAGAGTATGTACGGCTACATTACTTATGTATTCACAATACATTATAATGTTAATGGATGGTAGGACTATAATTTGACCTGAAAAGTACTTCCCTCTTCTCCCCCGCTGGTTATTGTTTATCACCATCACAATTCAAATACTTTCTCTACCCCTTCATTTTCCTTCTATCCGCCATACCCAATCTCTCGTAGTTCATCACCATTAGTACTTGACACTTTAGAATTCAAATTCTTTCTCTATTCCTTCCATTTTCCTTCTCTGCGCCACCACCCCCTGTCTATCACAATTAGATCTCTCTCTCCCAGCGTCGCCACCCACCTTGTGTTGCGCGAGCGCGGTGCAGTCCGGCGGCAGACGCAGCGCGCGCAGCAGCGCGGCGAGGTGCGCAGGGGGCGCGCCGCCGGCGAGCGCGAGCTGCACCAGCCGAGCGCCCATCTCAGCGCGCGCGGCCGCGTGACGCGCCGTGCTGGAGAAAAGTAGAAAGAAATACATAAAAAACCGTGTGTGTACTTATGTACGCAAGTAACAAGCTTCTTTGGTGTTAATCACAATTTTTTTTTTTTTACACATTGAAATAAATTTGAACTAAATTAAACAATAGACGACATCAAGTACTGCGAATAATAACTTGAAACAACCAATATGTTTACGTTACTCGTGAACTACTTGGATAACTTCAGACCGTAAAGAAAATAATAATCATAATAAAAAATATTAAACATATTTTTTCATAACGCGCCAAAAGAAGTAGAACGTCAATAACGCTTTCTATACTCATAGCCCCACACTAGGATTTCCTTTGTCGTGGTTGCCATACACATATACACAAAGATGAGAATACAAATACTCAGACCCAGAGCAGAAATTTAAACTTCCCATTTAGATACTATCTGGCCGGGAATCGTACCCGGAACCTGCTACATGTAGGACCGGGATGGGTAACAGGTCGCCACACTAATTAATTTCTAATAAGCACATAACTTCGAAAAATCAGAGGTGCGTGCGATATTCGAACTCACGACCCATCGCGGGAGAGGCCGGAATATTACCACTAGGCTATCAGCGCTAGGTGCGACACTCACCTGGGGCGAAGTCCCCGCAGCGCGAGGCAGGCGGCGGCGAGCCGCGGCCGCAGCGCCTCCAGTCGCGCCGCCGCCCCGCGAGTGCCGCCGCGCACGAGACCGCGGATCTGGAAGCACGCCAACATCGATAGTGTTATAGCTTTATAATTCAAATTAAAATCTTAAATATGAAATTATGTTTCATATTTAACATTTTAATTTGAGTAAGCATTACATCATTATCATCATCAAACCATTAATGCCCCACTTCTGGGCACGGTTCTCCTTACGAAATCAGAGGAATTAGGCCATAGTCCCCCACGCCGGCAAAATGCGGATAGGCAGACTTCACACAGAATTCTCAGGCGTTCAGGTTTCCTCACGATGTCTTCCTTCCCCGTTAAAGCGAGTGATCATTAATTTCTAATACGCACACAACTTCGGAAAACAGAGATGCGTGTGTGGGTTTAAATCCCGGATCCCCAGTTTGAGGCCAGAAATATAACCCAGGCCATCACTGCTTATATTAAAATACATACAATTAATACAATGTTGAGATCTCAACGACCTACATAACTATCTGTCCAATTATGATAGATGGTAGAACTACCGTTCAAGCAGGGAGGTACCACCGCCGCCCTCACAATCCGCCGTAAAGCTTCTTGTGTTTCGGTCGGAGAAGTCCGGTTGCCGGACACTTACAGCGAGGCGACCGTCTTAGTACCCAGAAGTAACGCCTCTACGTACGACCTCAGATAGTCCGTGCATCTTTAACGCCCTATATCGTTCCGCATCGTACTCACCTCGTCACAAACATACAAATAGTGGTAGAGCGCCTGGCCGCCTGCTTCCCAGCCGCTGACCTCGTGCCGCGCGGCGGCTTCGCTCATCTTCTCCAGTATCGGTTTTATGCTCTGCAGGTTGTCTGGAACGTTATTATAATTACCTTATAATAACTTATACTTCTTTTGACGCGTCATGAAAAAATTATGAAAGTGAATTTTTACTGTGCCCGTGCACCATGTTGCGGAAATCACACCGAGCGTTATATCCGTTTGTAAAGTCAGAAGCTATCGTAGTTTTCAGTGGCTTCACATAAAAAGAACTGCATCTCTTATTCTTAAAAATATTCTTATTCACTGAGACACACACACATGCATACGCACACGCACGCGCGCACACACACACACACATGTATATGTATACATATTTTAACATAACAATAATAGCTTACCTAAATAAAATATGTTAGGCATTCAAGTCATTAATTTAGACACACAGATTAGGTTTCCTTATCGTAAGGAACATCGGTTTTCCTTCATAGTTAAAACGAGTGACGAGTTAAAACGAGTAAAATGTTTAAGTCGGCAAATAAAAACAGCATATGTACAAAAAAAACAATAATATATTTAACAGTATGTTTACCAGCCAACACAGCTTCAGGCAGCAACTCCTCGATCAGCACTTTGTGGGCAGCGTTCCATTGCTCCGCCCCCACCAGATACTCCACCTCCAGGGTTGGCTGGTGCTAGAAATGACACATTGGCATTGTATAAATGCATACTTCGTTTACCAGTGATATTTTTAGTCATAAATTTTGCTCTCTCACATTGGCGATTCTATGTCTGAAATGTACGCTCCGATTTTTCGATGTTATTTTATATTAGTATTAAATCGAACAAAAGATATTGAAACTTTCACGTTCATCATTAAAATACAAAAAAAACCCCTAGAAAAAAATTTGCTATTTCATTTGTCCCAAATAAAAAACTGAAACCGCATATTTTTACCCATTTAAACATTTGTTCCTTACAGGCTAAAAAAAATGTGGCAACTCAATTTTTTATATACGTCTGTGGTGACACACACCCCAGCGGCACGAGAATGCATGTCCCCTGGTGGAGCCGTGCAAAGCGAGCCACGGTCTACACTTCCCTGGTAGGAGCCGAGAAGAGTCGGCAAACGCAAATTAAATGAACAAATAACTTTGTACTGATGTCTATTTCCCCCCAGCTTACCTCGTACTTGGCACGGTGCGCCTGCGCGAGCAGCAGCCACGCGGGCGGCAGCCGCAGCCTTTCCAACTGCTGCAGTCGACTCCGCAGCTCGGGGGTGTCGGCGCGCGAAGGCGCGTGACGTGAGATCACCGCGCGGATAAGGTGGGCGCGACTGGTAACACACAGACATACAGGTAATAATGTCTCATGATAAAAAATACACATAAGAAAAATAAAATAAAGATCCATACATACACAACACCCATACACAATCACGCACACATGCACTCTCTCACACACATTCGCTCTCTCTCTGTCTCTGTCTCTTTCTCTCTCTCTCACACACACACAAACACACACGAACATGCTCACTAAATCTTTATTTTTATCTTATATGTAGTGTTTGTAATAAATTGTTACTATTTCTCATGGTGGATGACCAGGGCACCCAGTAATACAGGCTTACTACCTAGTACAGGTCCCCTTGCAAACTGTGTTTTTGAAATTAATAGAGCATTTCTTATTATTTTTTTATACATGTTACATGTATGGGTCTTTATTTTATTTTTATTTTTCTTATGTGAGAAGAGTAGCAAACGAGCGTACAGGTCATTTCATTTAAAGTAGTTACGACAACCCATGGACAACCACATCTAACTTCAATTAGAACTGAAGCCCTATCTGGTGTCCTAGTGGATGCTTCACTTCTCCTAAGGACCAAGACGATCGCCTCGCTGTAAATGTACCCGACAATCGCGCCTCTCCAACCGAAACACAAGAATCGCTTCACGGCGGATTGGGTGAGTGGACCTCCCCGGACGAACTATAGTTCTATCAAATTATCGTTCGTAATCGTAAAGAAAATAATAATCATAATAAACCTGAAATGGTAGAGAGAATGCTAAAGACCATCATAAACATCATTTAATTTTAAAACAAGCAGATATGACGCTTGGTGTGTTTTCCGCAACATGGTGCGCGCGCACCGCAAACATTAAACATTTTATCATAACGCCCCAAACAAAGCATAACTTCAAAAAAAATTATTTTTTTCTATTTATTTCCTTTTCAGACAAGTGCAATTGATCCCATTTGCGCCCGGTACCGGCGCCCATGACTTCAATGCTACGTCTTTAAGATCCCAATGGGAGAAAGGGTTAGCTGGGGACTACGAGACTCGAGGGTGTTTGTGGACAGTGGGGCGTTACTCACGCGACGTCGTTCGGGTGGTAGGCGAGCGCTTGTGCGGCGAGGTGCCAGTCGCCACGCGCCTCCAGCTGTTCGGCCACGCCTGTGATGCTGTCAACGCCGGGGGCGCCAAACCAGCAGCCCAACAGGAAACTGGAATTGGACAGTTGTTAATGTATAACGACCACATATTTTTTTTTATATTTGAAAAGTAACATACGAGCGTGCAGGCCACCTGATTATTAAGTGGTCACAGAAGCTCATGGACACCCACAACTAACCCCAAACAAAATTTAAATTCTATCTGAGGTCGTACGTAGATACGTCACTACTCCTGAGGTTTAAAACGGCCGCCTCGCTGTAAGTGTGCCCACCAACCGCATCCCTCCAACCGAAACAGAAAAACTGCTTCACGGCGTATTATGAGGGCGGCGGTGGTACCTCCTTCGGACGAAGATGCTTTATAGTAGTACCAATTATAAAGTAGTATAGTAGTTATAAATAGTCGCGCTACTGTCTCACCACAAGCTGTAGTCGAGCGGGTCGGGCGTGTAAGCGGCGGGGCATAGTCCCGGGCTCGTGTTAAAGGCGCGCGCGCGGATCAACTCGTAGCGGAGATCCAAAACTCGCCGCCGTTTGCTGGCCTGAGAACATGATTATAGATAAACAATTTAAGACATATTGACGGAACACAATTTAGAAATGCAGGTGTTTTTAACTAAAATTTTAAAAGGAAACCCTAAAATTATAAAACAGTCAAAAAACTAGATAAAACAGAGAATTTAAAAAATAATAATAAGAGATTTGTAACACATAAAGT
>DWKL01002294.1:0-12934 GCA_018249415.1 Phareas burnsi | reverse complement strand
CTATGATGGTCGCCTCGCTATATGTGTGCCTGGCAACCGCACCTCTCCAACCGAAACACAACTGCTTCACGGCGGATGAGGGCGGCGGTGGTACTTCCCCAGACGAACGATTGCTCTACCACCTATTAATTTAAGTTGTATTCTTATTATAGTTTTTCTTGCTTTTCCGTCGCTCGCTACTAAGAATACATAATAATTAACATAAGTTTCACAATGGATAAAGCATAAATTGTGACAGATCAACCGTACTTCCGTGTTATTAGGCTGCGTTACAAAGAGAAGCCTGCTATCGTACTCTGTACTAATTAATATTATAAATGCGAAAGTTTGAATCATCAATAAAAAACCACAACATATAATTTGAATGAAAATTCGCACATAGATATTAATTACATTACGTACCGTATCTTTTATTTTAAATCATACGACATGTGGTAAAATTCCCACGGCTACACAATAAATTATAAACCAATTCTTTCAAAGCTATAAAATTTATAAGAATACACCGTTTTCATCGTAGTTTATATTTTGCCCGTGAATAATATAATTCTTACTTTTCTGTCACGTTTAGCATCCATTATGTACATTTTTTGGCTGTCGGCAACGAACCAAATAGAGTCCCAATGCAAGGCACTCTATTTCTATCAGATAAATGTTGTCAAAATGTGCCTGCGAATATTATCGGCGCTAATTCTATTCTACTATATATATCCTCATTGTACATGCGTTTGTGTGACAATAAATCAAGAAAGAGCGTCTTGTTAACTCAAGGTTGTTGAAGTGCTATATTTGTTAGTTACTTTATATTGTCCAATCGACAATAAGAAGCAATCATTTGTGAGGACACTTGCAGCAAATCGTTATCGTCCTCCATATGCAGCCAAATTGCGATGCGAAGGGTCAATTTTAATCTTGGCAATAAATTGAATGTGATGCCGGAATCGATCGCCATTAACGGCAAATAAGTTGAATTATCTAAAATGATAATGAGGGCATGTAAGGAGTCGTGTCAGGATACAAAAACGTAATATACCGATTATTTTATTTTATTTCTTTATCCCTTCGCGCTATTCTTGGAAGCCAATGGACTGATTTGAACGGAATTATCATGCAAAGACAAAACACTTAACACCGGATAACATAGACTACATATTACAGTCGAAAATATCGCGTACAGACGATTAGCCACTCGTTACAGCGTTTAAAAAATATAAAACATAATTGTAACCATTGTTATTGGAATGCGAATGTACTTTAATATCGTGCGCAGAAATCCAGCTAGTCCACACCGACACACCCAAAACCGAAACGCGGATGTAGGCGCACGAATATAATAATGGCGTGACGAATTTGTTGGCGCAACGTTACGAGTATGTGACAGACAAAACAAGTGTATCGCTACAACGATTATGAATAATTAGGACGCACTCGAATTCGTGTCGGCCGTATAGGGTTCGCGTTGCGATATATATGTAACGCAACGGAGCAATAACGGGGCATGGTTGATGTTATACGGACTAGCCTGCGTTGAATACGAATCAGTGGCTCCGCTGGATGGTTGAGCAACGCGCACTTCCGTCGCAGTGGTCAACTTCTAAGGTCGCCGTGCACCGCCCGCATTCCACCGCCAAATACGTCTGCTCCAAACAACGATATAGAATAGAATAATAAATACATCGCCCGCCTCGAACGGGTTAGCGAAATTGGTTACGTTCATTCGATACGTTACGCGACTTCGTTGCGATGC
Organism: Phareas burnsi; assembly: GCA_018249415.1. Lineage (NCBI taxonomy): Eukaryota > Metazoa > Arthropoda > Insecta > Lepidoptera > Hesperiidae > Phareas > Phareas burnsi. Next base: position 11,187 of record DWKL01002294.1, on the reverse strand, counting down.
GTGCGTACGTACACTTGTATCTTTGGTAATGTAATTATGATGCTCAGTCCACACTGCGGACGATTGATTGCCGAAATTTCATCCATATAAGTCTCATGGAATGTAAAAACAAGCAACGAGACAATTATTACTAATTAGTTTCTCGTTATTGTACAGTTTCATCGGTATCATCTAAGTCAATATGAAACGCGTATGGTTTTTTTTCTCCTTTAAGTAAAAAAATTACTGATTTGATATAGCATTAATTATACTGTCCGAAACAAGGTAGGGGCAAATAGTAAGTAGGTAGTTAGTTAGGTAGCCAGGTAGGTAGATACAAAAACATTAATATTAGAGTTGCATTAGCTTGATAACATCGTTGCCGTAAAAGCGTGAGGTTTGACACTTGAAACGAGTTATGGTGCCATAATCGATGTCCGCTAATTAATTACAGTTGCGGCGAGCCCGGGAAAGCAGGCGAGGTGTTGCGTGACAAGCCTATACTAAATGGCTAGTTAGTCAGCCTACCCACCCCAATTCACTTTTCCCAGCGGTCCTTAGCACGCGACCTCATTTTTAACACTAATTTACCGCTCCGAACCTAAATTAGGCCCTATGGCGGCTAAACCAATCGGAAAGGTGGGTTTATAAAATTAGATTAATGTATTTATTTATTCCGACGTTGTGAGAAGTCTAATGAAACAAAATGAAATTGTTGGGGGGTGTTTTAAGTGATTTGGGTAAGTAATCAAATCTTATGCCCGTATTTATAGGAAAGTAATTACTTGTTGCTTTGTATTTTCTTGATAAAATCGTCACTGTCACTTGATAAAGTCACCATTTATATGTTTTGATTTATTGCTTCGGTGAGGATTTTAACTTCTGACAGCGCTAGCTTTAAGCAAATAATGAACTTTAAAACAAAAATCGGTACCTAAGTAGAGATTTTTACTTAAGTACTCACTTTTACTTCTTTATAAATATGATCTTTAGTTCATTAGTTACATTTCTTACAAAATATACATAAAAACTTATTTGACTTTACTTTGTCGAATAAAATGCTACTTTTGTTATTTTGCACGGATCATTTCTACACTGATACTGAAACTTAAACACTTCAATTTAGCTCTAGAGAATTATAATTCCTCACGCAATTAATATCAGTTCTTAAACATTCATATATACAAGAACTTAGATTGACACGTTTAAGAAACAGGCAGATTTAAGATTATTACATAATTGTCATCGAACTTAGCATACATCAATAGCGATAAAACAAAAAAAACTTTTATAGCAATCGGTTTTAGTCCAAAAGTATTAATTCGGGACTTAGTAATAAAATACGTGTTGCACTATAGTTAAAATGGCGCTCGTCGTACTATAAAAGTGGAGCGGCGTGAAAAATAGACGAACGCAACTCGAAAATAGAACGATTATAATACGAAATTACTACAAGAGCAATCACAGAATCGAGATAGGTTTCTATTTAACTGCTCTCGCGGCAACATGACTTTCCTCTCGTAGAACTAATGCGTCCGAGAAGAGGAAAGTATGTCGCGTGGACGTGCCTTTACACAAACGTTTATTTCACACAGACCACTTTTCTAAGAAAGCCTCAAGAGCCACAAAGTGTTGTGCGGCTGTAAGTTTCTTCCATAAAGTTGACATATACCGTGCCCCACGTACAAACCGTGGTTTCTAATTAACCGCACGTTTCTACTGGTAATTTCTCTCGAACAAACATATGATATTTAAAATCATGTATTGGCATAAATTCAAACAAGATACAACAGAATATCAGCATATGAAATAAACGTTAATAATGAACAGCGTCTAAATGTATATCTTTAAGGATTTTTTGTAGTATTAAATTGGTTAATAAATGTTCATCAGTTCAGACAGATGCTCAGGCATACGTTGGGCAATTTAAAGAGGAGATCGCGCATAATTTAGGTAATAATTTTTCAGTTAGATGTTAACTAATTTGTTTATTTTATCGTTTCTTTTAATTAAGTTCAAAAATTTTAATATTACGTGATTGTGTTACGGTGTGTATGTCACGTAAGTAGACAAGTTTAAAATTTAGTAAAAAATTGCAATTATGTGCTATTCGAATTACTTAAAAGTTTTGAAATAATATTTCTTTCAAAACTTTGTCTTGATTTGTCAAAACGGAATATTTATGATTTTAGATTATTAGGTTTGTGAACTAAATATGTATCTGTTTTTCAAAACTGTGAGCAACCTTGGGTCGGATGTATTTAAGAAAAAGACCCAAAAGCATATGTACATGACAAAATCCTTTTTATTTTCTAAATCCAATATCGTTAAAGAAAAATGATTACGTGAAGAATTGCCAACACTAGAAATCACTGAAATTGAACCGCTTGTTACATTGCACATCGTGGTTATTTACATATTTTGTATTTAGAACTCTCTTTTAGAAGCTTAGGTTTGGTGTAGGTAAAAGTATAATTTAAAATATAAAATTTTAAGCCTCACCGAAATTTAATAATACATTAAGCATCACATCTTTATTCTAAACCATTTTTAAACCTTGCCACACTCAGAGTGATCCGGAATCGTGAGCAATTATTATGTCTGATTGCACGATTGAATGCGACCAAAGTTGCCAAATATCACCCGATTCTAATTGTTTTCACAGTTCTATAATATTTGACAAAAAAACAAGCGTGACGTGTAAAAATAAAAAAATATATATAAGTATATAGCCGTTAGTTGATCTTCAGTAGAATTGTTAACACCTTGACTGCGGTGGCTAATATTCAAAACAATCCACCCGTGTGGCGCGCAACACAATAGGCGTGTTTCAGTCAGGTGGGACACACCGTATGCTGGCGAGCCGCACATGTGGCGCGGGGAGTAAAACCAGATAGGTACGTTTGCTGCAGTCAAAGTGTTAAATATAGGTCAATGAGTCGATTTTTCTTGTTACAATAATTGTTTCATGCATTACATAGATATTTGTAGGTATGCGGGTGTGGTCACTCTCAATGATCGTCAATGAGAATCGGTGTCCTTGTTATGAATGGTCACCATCCCGTCGACACCAGTGCAATCTGACAAAATAGTTATTACAGCACAATATAACTGCATACGTGCACAGAACACACCGCATGCGCCAGAGCTCCTTTAGATCTAAGAAATGGGCAGACAAGTGCAGCATATCTTTAATATGTAACAAACGACCTAAGGACACTCTTAGATGGTTACTGGTTTATATTCTAATTTAACGACCCATAACGGACCGTGGTGTATTGGTAGGTTTCGGATTCGATCCCTGGCCGAATCGAGAAAGAATTGTAAATTTAACATTTAAATTAGCTTTAAGTTCTGAGTCTGGATGTTTGTGTTGTTATGTACTTGTTTTTGTACGAGTACATGACAACCACTATACAGGGATTCCTATTGTGGAACTATCGATGTAGAATTATTTAAACATTTCTATAGTATCTGTAGTTTATTTTATTTATACTACAACTGCCCGGTGGCCGAAATTCGACCACGGTATCCCAAAAACGCTCTTAAAATGCGTTTAAAAAAAGAACATTTCCAAGTTTTTACATGGAAAAATCACATTTTCACTCTACCGACTCTCACCTGCGTTTCACTGCACGTATCGCGATGAAACATCCATTCGACAAATTTGCATTGTAATACGAAAACGATATATGTATCGTCGCCTACACATGAAGATAACATTAAAAAACGTACGACACGACGACCCACTGCATATTACTATATAGACGACATTGGACCAATAGATTTTCACCCAATAACGAAGTGCCCTGCTTATGAACTTAAAAGTACGATGTCCGATCTAGACCACATCGGTATGTCCAATTGAAGGATACCTTGGATATCGTGACGTCACTACACAGTCAAGTTAAGAAACGCAACATGCAAGCAAAGTTGCAAGCGAAGGTTAGACGTAAAACACATGCATTAGGGATGCGAGGTGGTGTCTAACATTATAATCCACATTCTTAACATAACTTATGAATGCAAGTGCGTGCAAGACCTACGAGTAATACATACACGCGCGCCTTTTAAACAGTGTTACGACGTGCTCAGTTCACTACTTGTGTTTTTAATGATTGTCCGACCATATTGTTGTACGTTGCAGATGTTTTAAACGTAGGGTGTGCGATGTTTACTGATTAATCATTTATATTTATTACTATTCGAACGCCACTATATCTACAACTAATTGTGTTGATATGACGTGAAGCAAATGTATAAAAAAAAACATTATAGAAACATCCAGTGAATTCTACTCTATTAAAGGATCATTAGCAATAATTAAGGATTTCAAATCTTTACCGACTAGTTTAGAAATAGAATGTCCACCGATGCAACGTCACTTTCGTAACGCAAGGCTCGAAGTACACCACGAAGACTGCTTAAAGTGGCTATTTGGCGTGGAAGTATCGAACTCTAGGCCAAAGAGCATCTTCGGGCAGTCTTGAGGATTTATCACATCGTCATCAGCGAAGACTTCTTACTTCATTTCTTGCCGTTACGGTCCTTGCTTGAACTTCTTAATATTTCCGTGTGTATCATAAAATAAAATACGTGGAAAATTATAATAATCAAGCAGTTATAGCCTAATGGTAAGATCACGGGCTGCCACGCGAGAGCTCGAGTATGGAATCCCGTGCACGCACGTCAAAATTTTCCAAGTATTAGCAATTAATTATTGCCAATTGTTTAAACGCTGAAGATCAATCCTTTTACATGGGGAAAGATATGCCTGACAGATCTCTATAATGTTCTCAAAGGTGTGTGAAGTCTGCCAATCCGCACTTACCAGCATGGTGGACTCGTGGACTACAGCCTAACCCTCCTCAGTAACTGGTTGATTATGATCCAATGCGTCATTATTACTTTACTCATTATGTACTTAGTCAAAATGTATCTAGTATTTTACATTCGGCGAAGATCCCACCACCACTGTCGTAGTAAAAAAAAAACTGCGCTCGTTTCCTTGCTGCCTCGCGATAAAACCTTATCCGAATAGATATGACCAAACCCATGAATTCTTAATAACGCCTATTAGTGAAGTAATGAAAATACAAACTAAACCATGCAATTAGGAACACAACATTAATTCATTGGATTATATAATGTTAACATGCATTGCCTACATGGATTCGTTACGTGTACATTACTTAAATTGGTGTGTGTAATAACCTGATAAACAAACGAAAATTTGAAAGCGGATACTATAAACAAATGAACTTTAATTAGAGAGTGCAATGAACTCTCCCGACGATTAAGTCATAAGAGGGGCACAATAAAATACTATCAACATGGTCCTTCCTACTACTAAGTGAATACACGTTCTCCAAAGTAAAGTAACTATCAACAAGATTAATGATACTTAGCCACCAACAAATTGACGCCCATTTAGACCCGGGGTCTGTGACCTAACGAATATATTGTAACTTGCAATCATAATGTTTTATGTATTATCGAGTACACAATATCATATTAGTTACGTTCGCATTATATATTGTTTCAAAATAACTTAGGGATAAAATATAATAGTTTGTAATACTAAAACACCAATATATTACGTACTGGTTTTTTATATCATATCACCAAACAGCTTAAACGAATAAAATATTGTTTTACATTCATAAAAAGAATAATATTACGCGCTTTCACGCGTGATGGTCTATAAAATCTGCATTAATATCGGGTACAGGTTACTTAAGTAAATAATCAAATCTAGCACTTCTATAAATATTCAACGACTATACATTTACACCGTTACGCCTGTACGGGCGAGGACGTAACTTGCTTTATAGAAAACACGAATCTCGTAAGTGTTTGTAACGGTACCGTGCAAAATGGATCAACTAGACAATGTTGTATCGAAAGTTGTTCAATGGGGGTAAAGAGTTTTATTACTTGACTTGCCCATTGCACCTATGTTCACATTTTAAAATCACAAACACTACACTTCAATTGGCCTCCTTAATAACGACTCACTTGGTTACCACAGAAGTCTGACGCGCAGACGGTTCCCAAATCGATCTCCTGCCAGACAGACATCTAAATGATGAATTTATATTTCTGTTCTGGGTCTGTGTTTGTATAATCATCTCATATGCGCCCATGGTAGCCACGACACAGATTATCCTAATATGGGGCTATAAGTGTAATAAACGTTTCTTTGTTTATTATATTAAAAATTAAGGTACATCTTCGATTACAATTCTGATTCTTACATCAAAATAATCCTTTTGAACTGCAAAAATGTTTAAAATATATCCATAATCCAAACGAGCAATCGTACAAAGAAAAAAAAAGTAAGAAAAGGAAAAGAAATTAAACAACATAATTTCCTCCAATCAATAGTTAAAACTCCTAAAAATAAAATTCTCAACGCACAGACGTACCCGTTATCTTTTTTAATATTAGTTGATAGCGCGACTGTACAAGGTTAATACGAGAGGGCAACGGCCGCGGACGGATACCGCGCGTCCTACACCCTCCCTTACAGTGCTCACATCTAGCGCACTGCAAATGGAATACGCGTTAACCGCAATATTAATAATAGTCATATCTGGTATTCGTTCATATTATTATTAGCTCAGGGATAATACAACTCCACAAAGGGCAAAGCACTACGTGTTGGGTTGACACAACGCAGTTTTTATAATGTTCAAACCATGTGTTGTGAAAATCGATGTTCTATTGTAAAGTTTAGTAGAGGGGACACAGAAATTGTTACCACGCAGCCCGATTTAAAACAACATTAAGATTATTTTACAAATGTAAAATTATTATTTTCGTATTGTCCACTTTTTCAATGATTCCAAAGAACTGAGATGGTTAGGTTGGGTTAGGACATACTTAAATGTACAATTTAATTATGTTCTTATATATGCGAATATTTAAAAAAAAAGGTAATTAATTATGTAGTATGCAGTCTGCTGTATGTTGTAATACACTTCGTATGTTGTAACATTCGTCGACATGTTTCTCAACTAAATAAAGGATTTCTCTGTCATTTAAAATACTGGGTCAGGATTAAAAAATGAGTATAAGTACGACAATCTGCTTATGCAGTGACGCGAATTGGGTTAAGTCGGGGTGGAAGCCGCAGAGCAGCAAGCTGATTCAAAATAAATTGTTACGTGTGTCGCTCCATTGCACCCTACGGCCCACGATACCACGTTCACAATTGCGAAGCTTATTGGTTGTTATACCCCTACTCTGTATGCAGCTCTGCTGACCACATGCTGACCATCCACCGATTGACTACCTGACTCATTACATCAGCAGTTTAGATTATTTTTCTTTAGTTCACTCCTCCAGCTACTCAGTCTGTTCTTAGATCTTGACGTGTACAGTTACCTAAGGATCCACACGACTTAGGAATAAGAGTGTCTACAACTGAATCCTTATTTTAAAAGTCCTTCACAAATATCCTCGTGACATTCTTAAGCTTAATAAGTTCGCTATCGTAATAATCGTTCGTTAACGAATCTGTCGGATATGCCCAACAAGTTCGCAGCGACAATGCAACGTGCCCGCTACATTCATTTAATGGCGAACACTCGCGTGCTCCTCGCCGCCCACCTCATCTCATCTCATTGCAAACGCCTCCCCACGCGGCCAACAAACTCGTAGTAAGCAAGTATTTATTATGTTTGAAGAGTAGCAAACCAGCACGCAGGTATCCTGATGTTAAGTGGTCACTGCAGTGCCTGGATACCAACATTTAACCTCAAACAGAACTGAAGTTCTATCTGAGGTCGCACGTACATGTGTTACTACTGAGAACTAGATGGTCGCCTTGTTGTAAATTGCGCGGGTGGCGGTGGTACTTTCCCTGACGAACTATAATTCTACCACCTTTCAAAAGAACACGCGAAGGAATCGTCGGTCTCGCGAGGTCGTGTCTAGCTACGAGCACTTTGATGGCTAATACCGTAATAACGCCCGTAATCCTTGCAATATCATAAAGGGACGAACCTTTATCCTTCCGTTCCTTTATCATTTGTGACGGACGATCTCTTCGTAAATTTTTCAACCTAAGCGATTTCCATTAGCATTCACAGATTCGATCGTTGTGAGAAGCAAAGCTGAAGTTGAAACCAAGACGATAACAGCATTTGCAAACTTTAAGCAACAGACATGTAACTAAATCATAGAAAATGTAATAATATTATTGTAACCTAACCTAACCTAACCTAAAACCACAGGAAATTCTGTAACACGTCCTGAGAGGAAAAAGTTTCCTTTTTATAAAAATATCTTTTAATAAACGCTTTCTACACTCAAGGCTACTACTGCGATTCTAAGTATTGCAAGTACCATGAACACACAAAGACTAGTAAACAAACACACAGACGCAGAATATCTAAATTCAACCCACGACCACTGGCCACTGTGCCATAGTGTTATCGATGCTGATATTTTTTTGTATGAACCAAAGACAATTAAACAAAATTCAGGCCTAGATATCTAAATCTAAATTCCTGCCAAAATTCAACATTTAGTTATCTGCCTAATTCTCAATTCCAATACTACTTAACAACATGTTTTATCTATGACATTTTTCGGTGTGAACGGTCTTATCTAAAGTTAAGCAAAAGCCAAGTCTACTAGTGAGGAGAACGACGCTCCCCTCGCCCTCCCCTCCCGTCAGCGAACGTTCTCGCCTCAAATCTGTCCGCCCCAATATCGTTTTTTTTTCTCGTACTGACAAGTTTCGAGCCTTTCACCTTCTCGTTTTTGTAATCCGAAAGGGCTTCGTGCGCATACATTTCTCCATCGGCAAAATAAACCATAATATTTTCCAATTTAAATTGTATCTAAAGATTCTTTTTCTTGCGCAATTCCTCCATAACTTAAACTTGAATATGTTATTTTTCAAATTTAATTGCATTACACAAATCATGGTCAATTCAAAATGACGGGATCTATATTTTTATTATATGAATGGATATTTTACGCGTATTATAAATACTCGCCTTGATATACTCCACGTTTAAAATGATATGTCAAAAAGTACTATTAACTTAGTTTGCTGTGTGATACGGCATACTCTTAGGATAAATTTGGAATAGTCGTGTCCAGTACGATATTTATCGCCATTTTAGGTTAAGATACATGAAAGTTTCAAGTATTTTAAATTAAAACATTAAACCGTTTGGTAAAATTAACAACCAATGACTCTACAATCTAGAAACTAATGGTTCTTTACTTCGGGAAGTCGATATCATGCTGCATTTATCTAACCTAGTGCACAGTCGTTTCCTTAGGTTCTTCGGGCAGGTCTCCCGGCGAAATGGTGATATCATAGAGCCGTTTATCGTTCAGGTAAGTGTGAAGGACACCAGGGCATATAATATAAATAAAATCGGCTGTGGGCGGGCCTTTCCATGAGTGTACCAGATCCAGCTGGAAGAAATGGCGAGAAATCGTGGTACAAGTTACATCAGCCCCCAAAAATGTAAAACGATGACCACCAAGACTGCCAACAGCGTAACGACAATCAAGAAAATGCAAAATTACGCGAAGATTATTTCAATACAATTTATGTCACCAACAGAACTGGATGTGGCTTCGCTGAGATCACAAAACAAAATCTTACATCGAAGGTAATTGGAATTTGGACTAAATAAGCATTAGGAACATCAATGAAAAATCTGGACGATACGGAAAACCATCTCGATTACAAGAACACCTTACCAGCTAAAAATGCACTACATTTGACCTGTGTGAACTAAGCACCCAGCTTTAGAAAAAGTTATTTTTTAGGTTTGTTTTGTTTGATATATTTTGATAATTAGTGGATAGTAGTGACGCTAATTTTGTTAGTAGTAGAACCAAAAAAAACTCATACCCGGAATTGCAAAAAAAAAAAATACTTTTTCGGCTGTTTTTTATAGGAAAATGCAGATTTTTTGGTTAGGGATAAAATAAAAGCATAAACTTTGATTCTCGATTATTTTTTCAAAATGATATTTACTACATAAATGAAATTTGATAAACCTATACGTATATTACTAACGCTAAAAATTACTGAGAAACGTTCGTAAAGGTTAGTAGTGGAATAATCTTCAAGTATAGTGGAACAGAAATTAAATAGAACCTATCAAGTTGAATAAAACATGTTTCGAAATTATTTCGGGACTGGCGAATTAGAATTTCATAAAAATTATTAAAATTTAATTTTTAAATTGGTTAAGAACATCATGCGACATATATCGTGAATAGTAAGTAAATAGACCGTTAGGAGCACAGGTCGCCCCCCGACAAGGTGGACTGATGACTTGAAGAAGACAGCGGGTAACCGTTGGATTCAAAAAGCACAGGACCGGTTGGATTGCGCCGATTAGGGGAGGCCTATGTCCAGCAATGGACTTTATAGGCTGATGGATGGATAGATGAAATAGGCCTGAACCCTTTCCGTTGCGTGACTTGTGGCGAGGTGTATTTTATATTCGTAATTACCAATAATAAATGCAATCTGACGATCGCGTCCCGACTTTTATTTATAAAGACCACCAGAGATACCAGCAACAAATACATAGTTACATTAACATAAAAATTTTCACGTGCATCTGTATGTATTTATTCGTCTTTGTATTCATATAACTTGTTTTTAATACGCGTTTATCTTATTAAACGCGTATTGAAATATATTATTAACCCCAGGGAAGACCACGCGTCGAAGCTTATCTTGTGTTGACTAATCGACAGAGAAATGAGGGGATATTGGACAGAATTGTAACGTGAAACGGAAAAACGGATCATTTACGATAAATCCAAGCGAAAAATAAAATGTTAATCATATATCTCGTTGAATATCACATTTAACAATAAAAATAAAACAAATTCACGTCCCGATACACACTATAGAACTCCTGCCGGCTTTCATACCTAGAACCAGTACGGATGTATGTATCGGGCACAAATTGGCAACCAGAATGTGGGCATAATATGTGAGGCGTTAAGGTATCTAGTACGAGGAAAATATGCGCGCGGGCGCTACACCGGAATTAATACAATACGTGGAACAGTTTCAAATAAAACTGTTATAGAAAGGTTATGGTTGCACAGACGTTTACAAAATCTATCTATGTAAATAACTTATATTACAAAAAAAGCCCTGTATTTCCCACAATGTTACATAATATTAAACAATAATTATCCAATTTTACT
>DWKL01002293.1:0-12936 GCA_018249415.1 Phareas burnsi | reverse complement strand
ACGAATTAGTAAATGTATCTAATTTTCAATATATATTTTTTTAATAACTTAAGTCCTCGTTTATTATAAAACTGTATATATTATTAGGATGTGTGGCCACTGTCAATAATGGTCATAAACAAAAATCTAACGATTTTCACAAATTCACAAACTCATCTAAATTCCATGTCCTGTGGATGTCATGTGCCACAAGCCACATACAAAGACAACGCCTTAATACCCAGACCCACAACAGTACATTCATCTGACTGGACTACTTAGAACCCCATGTATAACACAGGAATAACGAGCACTATACCACGCAATTAGTCTCCTTACTTTAAAGTGACAAAAATCGATTTTGACTTTAGAATGTTTCATCATCAATCGACCCGTCAACGTTATAACCGTGTCGTGACGTATCATGTATATGGGTTATTAAAACCCATAAACAAACTTGCGATATGAAGCGTAGCCAACGAGCGTGTCACCTGACGTTTAGTGGACACTGCAGCCCATGGACACCCACATCTAATCTCAAACTGGACTGAAGTTCTAACTAATTATCAGGGCGGCCGTGGTACTTCCCCGGACGAACTATAGTGCTACCACCTATCAATCATCTATCTATTATTTGTAAATTATATTTTGTCATAGAAAATGGAATGTTATAGAGTTTCTTTCGCCGCTTCTTCACCAAAAAAAAAATCTTACGATGCGGTGGTAGTTTGTTGACGTTCAAAAATAATTCCGTAAAACATCTACTTTGAATTAAAATATTTTGATTTGATTTCATTTGTACAGCTACTACATCAAGTTTAAATTCTTCTTGCATTGAGTAGCTACAGAGTTACAGTAGATACAATCCCACATAAGCATATAACGTCCACTGATAAATCCATTGAATTGAAACACATCTTGAAAATGCGACATTAAAATTATAAAGACCATCTAACGTCAAAGCAATTTTCGAGTAAAAAATCCGTCACCCGAAATCCTTAAGCGAATTCTTATGATACTTTTAAATTTTATAAGCTACAAGTCAATAAAGCCGACAACTGGTCCCAGTAACTGGATTAATCTAAATGTGGCTGAAGAGCAATATAGACGTGCAACAATTATGGGAGTCGGGTTTGCGGCGTGCGTTTGCGGCTAATGCGGCCGATGCGGCTGTTATACATATTATAGAAAAACATACAAAATTTTCTTCTACAAATTGTATTAAAATTCATCGCGAAATTTTATTAAAATTTGTACATAAACGCCTACTAAAGTTCATTGATAAATTATACTAAAATTTGTTCATAAATCTTAGTGATTAATTTAAATCTCTAATGTAAATTCAATTACCATTTCCACAGAAATACAGACTTATATCCCGGAACCGTCTATGGAAATTTCTATGGAATATTATTATCAAACTTAAGTTTCGATATTAGCGACTCAATTTATGGATAGACTATAGGATTTTTTTTACAGAATAGAAGTAGCAAACGATGATTGCTATCGCCCACGACTATCTATGATCAAGCCCAAATAGGATTGAAGTCCTATCTGAGGGCGGCTACAGATTCGTTTCTAGCTTTCTAAGATAGAACGTCTTGTACAACCGCCTCTTATTTACCGTACCCTTCAAACGTTACCACACAGATCTGACACGCAGAGGGTTCCAGATTCGATTCTCGGCCAAGCAGACATTTAAATGATGAATTTCGATTTTCGTTTTGGATTTGGGTGCTTTTGTACTCTTATGTGTTCATGCCATCCACGACATATAGTATTCTAATATGAAACCCATAAGCCACGTCCAACGCATTAACGCACGCCGCAGCCGCAAAACGCAAGACGCACGGCCCGCTCCCATTACATTTGCACACAATGACGTACGCAACGAAAAGAAAGGAACCAAATTTCTAAATTCGTATACAAAGCGAACTTCGACGCGAAAACGCATCGGCCAATAGCTAGAGTGTATGCCAAAATACCAGGCGACACAAACAATTAGGAATGTTCTGCAGCGAATCCAGATTGAAGTACGTTTCACACTAGTTCTACGCGAGGCTTCGCTTGTGAACTGGCCCTAAAGATACAATACAATACAAATATTCTTTATTGTACGCCAAAATTCGGATGGTACAGTTGTCGTGAAATTTACATAATACAATGTGATGAAAGGCGGCCTTATCGCTGATAGCGACGTCTACCAGACGACCTTGGGGTGAAGGAAAATGCCAGAAAAGAAAGAGGACGGGGTGCACAATTTAACTATTGTATACACACATACACTTATACATATAGGAAAATATATATGTAAATGTCTGCTGTAATCGACGACGAAGAATCACAGAGCTTCGAATAATTATTGTTGGTGTTACAAAAATAAGAATGGAAAAGATTTTTGAAGATTTCAAGTGTATTAGTTATTAGTGATTAAATAAGATAGGTTGTAGAACCACAGTTCGACTGCCGAGGTATAACGAGGAACAATTTGTGTTTTGATTGGAGAAGTGTGGTTGTAAACATCTTAAAATCGAAACGACCTTTCTTTTATTTGAGTAGAATAGCAAACGAGCATGCAGACCACCTGATTTTAAGTGGCTACTGCAGCCCATGGTTGTCCCCGTTTAACCTCAAAAAAGACTGAAGTACTGTTTTACTACTCTTCTTACATACCAAAGCGGACATATTTTTGATATCGATATTGGCCGTGTTTTTTTACTTTAAGGAACAAAGAAAACAGACTTGCATGACTATTTAAAACCTCAGGGGTGCTGATGAAGGTATTGTCAGCACAGGACTTTTATTGGAGTTACAGTTGTCCACTGGATACTATGATTACTTAACATTCGCATCTTAAGTCTGCTTCATCTATTGAAAATAAATGTTAAGTATTAAAATATGTTTACCGAAGTAATGTTTGTTAATTAATAACAAATGGTTATATACATCTCTTGTTTATGTGTGTGTTACACACACATAAATTTTGTAAAGGGTTTTTGTCAATTTATGCACGATATTTATTTTGAATCGTTACATAGATTTTTATAAAGATTTATTAAAAAGGTTTAATGATGTAAATAAGATGCGTTTACGTCTTGCTTACCGATGTTTCCTTCAGCACGATACAAGATGGCGTTGTTTTGTTATATTCAAGATTTTTATACAGATTAAAAATGACAATCATGATAATCAAGAACAAGAAGGCGGCAGCGTTGTACGCTAGGTATGATTTAATTGAAATTATAAATAGCCCACGAGAATTTATTAGGCGGCGTATTTATAAATTCGTCTAAATGTCACGGGAACAATAGTGTTGCGGTGTCTATTCGAGATTGATGAGAGACGAATAATCCTCTGTTGTCGGAGACTTGCGCAACGGAGATCTCTCGCATGAACGTCAGATTACCGGCCGGTATTATTTTCTGTAAACGATACATATCTACGTCTGTTCCGAGCCGACGTACCGTTTAATAGTTAAGCACACATCACTAATCTTGGCTGGCTCGATTTCTCCGTATTTTTTACAAGCAGAATTTTAATGAAAATCGTGATTGAACCTCTAAAAGCCAAATTATAATCGCGGTCTCTTAATCGCCACTAAAACGACGTCTTAAAATTCGACGGGCGCATTCATCAAAAATAAGAAAATAATTAATACTCGCCTCGGAACGAGAAACGGCGTTTAGAACGGACGTAACAATAAAACAATACGCCGCTCGCAAACCGAAACAAAACACAGAAAAATATGAATTCCGATCAGAACGGCCGGGGAAACAAAAGATGGCGGATTTTAATGAAATGAAATAAAATATAAATTCCGTTCGCAAGCGAGAATTCTTACATTTTTAATTTGCTACTGTGGAACGGAATGGGGCTAAAAACGGTCAAATTCCAAATTCATAAGCCCCTCCACTGATTGAAGCGGCTTTCCTGTGTCCAAATTACTAACAAAATATTCATTGTCATTGTTTATTTGTGTTATTTAAATTAAACATGCTTTTTGCCTACGAAATTGCCTTTATGAGATCGGCTCGCTAACAATTTCGGGATGCGATTATTTTGTAGAGGCCTCAAAATTATTAATCTAGATGACGTATTGTGGTCAACAGCTTAAGTATCATTTGAGGCACATTTTAGTCTTATGGAAATCGTTATGAACTTAAAATAATATATTTAGAAGGCGCATATAAACGAATTGTCCGCGTTAGGTATTCGCCATTGGTTCGTGTGAGATGAGAGAAAGTTTTTCAAATTTTATCGTGAAAAACATGATTACGTTGACGGGAAATTATGGTCCCTTTTTTCCTTAACGTTAACTAATGTCTGTTAAAATTTAACAATTCGAAAAATAACAGAATTATCGTTTTCAACAGGGATACATTATTCATCCGACGCGGATTCTGTATAATTCCTAAATTCTGAAATCGTAAAGCGGATTGAGTATGTAGCCAAATATTCATACATTTATTGTAGATAATCCGCGAATCGGTCCATAACACGTAAAACCCTATTGCTACTGTTACATGTACATAAACTTTATAGCTTGGAATAGGGTTGGTACACGAGAACTTTCAATTTAATAATACACTAATAATAAGACATCAAATTTGAACTTGATGATATTTTGTTTTGTTTTTATAAATGTCGAACCATATGACTAACAATCGAGATATGATAGTTTAATCAATAATAAAACAACCAAATTTAACTTTTTTTTTATTCTTAAATTGTCGAACACATGACATACAATCCAGATATGATTAATGTCATAAAGTCGCTTAATTGTAGTAATTAGAAAACATTTCAATGAAATTGCTCCAATATAAGATGAAATGAGATACTTATGTATTAATTTAATCTATGCAACGACCATACCTTTAAAATAATTTTTATATATTTTTTTGTTAGATAACCATTGCTTTATAAGATAAGAAAATATAATAATATAAAAGGCCTGAAAGCAATGAAGCTTGGTTTAACACTTTTTTTAAAATAAATTAAAGGTCATATGTAAAATACTATAGGTCTCTTTTTCCAAAATTATCCGGTGTACATCTTCTACGTGAATACGAAAATGTAACTGCGTGATAACCCTACACGAAAGTGATCCAGATGTGTTTGTAATATTGAGAAAGACCAGACCGCTCCGCCAGCCATCTCTTATGTGTTTTTTTATTTATTTTCCCAAACGCTTATGAGTAAATTATGTCAGTTCGAACACTGCTTCTAATAAAAACGTCTCTATCGAGATCTTGTTAATCTTTACTGCGAGGATAATTATATTTACATACGAACATTTCGTAGGTGAGTCATAGGGTTGAAGAACTCGACTCCTAACCCATTGGGTACGCGTTTCAGTATGAGGAAAACTTAGGCCATCAACAGTAAGATATTGCTGATATGAAAAGAGGAGAAAATAAACTAGTGTGTCAAACAAAGAATAATTTGTTTTATTTGACATTTACAACAGTACCCAAGTGCGGATTGGTACACTTCACACACCTTCGAAAACTTTACAGACAATTCTCAGATGCATAAGTTTCCTCAAAATACTTTCCGTCACCGTTAAAGCAAGTGATCTTTCGTTCTTAATACGCAAATAACTTCGAAAGCCTGGGCTTGGTACACCGGACTTCCAGCACGAGTCCAAAATCTAACAACTAGACTTCAGTCTTTATTTTAGCGGCCAGATATCGGTGCCCAGTAGTGGATTTGCCAAACACTTGAAACCTCAAGTAATCTTAATATCAGTTTATTAATCCATCATTAAAAATGATTACGTTTTGACCCGCTGTGACCTAGGTTCTTTCACTTGCTAATTATTTTGGCACCATTCGTTAATTCTATTACCTCTAGTTATTACCGAGTATTACAATCTCCAATATGTTATTGATCGACGCTAAAATAAATGCTTTCTACATTTATAGCCCTATACTAGAAATTCCTGTGCGCTTGGTACCATGGTCACATACAAGATGAGTGCATAAACACTCAGAACAGAAATCCAAGTTCACACCCTTTAGACGTCTGCCTGGCCGTCATCGAGACCGGAACCTTTGCGTGTCAGCCCGGTATGATAACCACTGCACAATGTTGGACTATGAGTGTAGAAAGCATGTATTCACCGATTCCATAACAAAAATCCTGTCAATTTCCAGAATGCTTCTTTTTCCTACAATTTTAGGTTGACAAGTGTTTGGAGCTAACGCGATGGTCAGATAATTTTCAGCGATACAAAGGCTTCTAAAAAAGTTTAACTTGTTATCATAATCTCCTTACCAAATCTTAACATGTCCTTCGAAGCTTTGAAACGCTCTTTAAAGCTTCCAGTGACCGTTCCTGGAAGCGATCAAAGTTGTAAAGGATCATTTCCAAACTGCCAATTCTAGGGTATTGAACTAACACTTTCAAGTGTTTGTAATACTATAAATACTTTCCTAAATCTACGGTTTTCCTGTTTTTGTGTAAACATAGGAGATACCAAGCAAGTGTAAGCTTGTAGTCACTTCATATACGTCAACAATACAGCTGCCAAAAGAGAATTAGGTAACGGCGCGGGCAACATTTTCCTGGAAATAACACAGTGGCAAAACAAAAAGCTTTGAGCCGATTTCAAAACATCAATCCGGGAACGCGGGGCAATAAAATCAATCATTTTGTTCGTAACGACTATTGGAGATATGAAATTTTTACATTTGCCCGCCCGTCCGCCTCAGTAAACGCTTATTCGGTTTTCGCTTAAAAATAGATATTTTGAGTGCTTCTCCCCGAGATAAGTTAGATGGATGCAGCGTTTTAAGCAGACAGATGAATGGTTTATACTTTTTGGGGTTCTATCTACTTCATATTTCATACCGCACGTAATTACCGAACTAATCCGGAAATAAATTTGGAGTTAACGGCGATTACAGTGGAGACGTCATGTTCAGAGCGGCTGCAGAATACATTAAGAATTTTGATCACAGAAACGTAGAATATTGTAGTTGGTACAAGTACATGATAGTTTTTTTAGTTTGGTTTCTATTATTTTTTACGGTCTTTTCGTTTGAATGACTACAAAGTGTTGAGGACAGGATATTGGTTATTTTGGAAAAAGGTGCACAAGTCCTCAAATCATCATCATCATCATTGATCTTCACACCTTCAATAACATTAGAAAAAACTCTCAGGTATATAGATTTCCTCATGATATTTTAATCGCCGTCCGTCCTTCCGTACGGCTCCCTAGGGACATCCTGGGCTTGATCTTCTAAGACCATCTGAAGGTTGACTGTTAAATCCAAGTTTGTTCTTGATGATAATTTTTCCAAGACCAATACGTTGAGGCCCGTAGCTCCTTGACCGGAGGTATTAGAACTGGTGAACGACAACTTTCGTTAATCTGTCCATTCAACAACACTTATTAGTCATAGGCCTTTTCTTGGTCGTGTATTCGGAATCGAACCACGCAGGGTTCTATCAAACAAAATTGTTTTTGTAACACTAAGCCTTTTGACATCAGAACATTCCGCTCAAATCGATCCGACTCACAAGATGAAATTATTAAAGCAATGCATCGATTCTTCACGTCAACAACCTCTTAAGTCACCATAAAGGCCCATATTAACGTCACAATGGCGGGCGTGGTCCGCGAACTAGCGGGGAATAATTATACCTCCCCCCTAGTACCATCCCCCCTCGCGTGCCTTCATTGAGTATTGTCTTCGAGATGTGACCCCTGATGTCGCCTGCACTAAGGTCTCGGCTGATGGAAAGCGTTCTAAACGCTTGATCTAATTTAGCGTTTATTGCAGGCCTAATGAGTCTTAATAGAGTTTAAACTGAAGCGTAGTCTCGGTTAAATTGCGAGTAAAACACAGCACCATTTGCATTTTCTTATGTGATATATGTAGCGAATTAGCCTGGTGTAAAATATACCATCCCGATTGGAACTGTCCCGGCTGAAGTCGGTCACGGATACGTTGCTATCCGTAAATTCATTATTACGCCTTATGTAGCCTGTCTTACCATTCCATTCAAAACCGAAAACACTAGCGTAAATAGTGGAATAATGGTGCTGGCACATACGCTTTTTCACATGCCGTTATGTATATATCTACAACGACATGTGAAAATCTTGAAAGATATTTTAAATTAGCAAGTTAAGGTGTATTTTAGTGCTAAATGACAGTCCGAACGCATAAGAAATCGGGCCGTCTGTCAACTATACTTCATACAAATATTCTGGTGTGTGCTCACATTAACTATTGTATGGTGGATGATGGCATTACCAGCACAGTCGAATGAAGGAGAGAATAATAGTTATATAAGAGGTTGTTGAACTATTCTACATTATGTATATAGGCTATTCTAGGTTCAAAGAGGTACGTGTGAGTTTATCATATCTTTCTAGATATAGAATTTATGACGATATAAAAGAATTCGTAATAAAATATTTGAGAAAACATCTGTTATTATTCACCATTGCTTTCGGTCGTAAAATATTGTGTTCTTGTCGACAACACAAGTATTCAAACTAAAAATCAAATTTCATTTCTTGTTTCAATAAAACAAGCAAACCAAATTTTAATAAACCTGTCGATTTGACAAAGGGTTACCTTATCTAGTATCTTTGATAGGAAGTAAACCGAAAGTTCTTCCGGGGAGATATCACCGCCGTCCTCATAATCTGCCGAGCATGAGTTTTTATGTTTCGGTTGGATAGATGCGGTTGCCGGGCCCACTTTCAGCGAGGCGACCATCTTAGTCCCCAGAAGTAGAGAGGCATCTACGTGAGATCTCAGATAGAATTTCAGTTTTGTTTAAGGTTAGCTATGGGTATCCATGGGCTACAGTGCCCACTTAACATCAAGTGACCCGCACGCTCGTTCTCTATTTTTGAAACATAAAAAAGGGGTTAATAACTCTATGTACATTTTGGTTATACAAATATTATTTGCCATTTTAATACATTCTATTCGCTAAAACATTATCCAATTTAATTTCTACGACTCACCGCTACACACTCGCTTTCTTATACGAAACGTGTAACGAAAGTAACTTAAAGTATTAATCATTGCTATATCACGTGTCTAACCAAATATGTATTTGAGTAGTTTATAAGCTGTCAAACGGTTTGGCATGTTAAATACAACCACTGAATGTAACCGACGAATTCGCAAAGGATTGGCGCCAACTACAAGCGACAAATGGGTTTGAAAACTCACTTGTACGTCATTATTTAACGCGGATATATCGAGTGCAACCGCTTTTGCTCTTTAGAATTCATGAATAATATTGTAAATGCGTACACGCGTAAGAAATCGCTGTCAATTTAACGACTCCTTACGTCGCGGATGACGTACGTGGAATTTTGACGCCTCATATTTCTGACTTGATTAACGTTCTACGCGACCTGTGTTTTATTAGCTAAATAATGGATTGTGACGATTCTGACGTTATAACTGGAAATATTACCTTTAATGCGAGTGTTGATGACATAATTGAGTGTGAAAAAGTAAATAATGATATTATTCTGGCATCATTAGTGTACTTAATCATCATTTATCACAATCACGTTTTATTTAATTTTTCTAAGTAACTACTAGACGAATATAGCTATAAGGATAACGCATCAATTATAATTGAGATAATGATTGTTGGCTTAATATTTGTTGTGAGTAAAATTTTAATGTATCGAGTACTTAACTTTCCAAATGAGAACAATATATCAAAGTAATTGCTCCATATTATTGTAATAAAGACATTATTAACACGTTTAATAATACAAGCATTCGTCATTGAAGTACCAGGCGCACATAGCTCCGAGGAGTCTACGGGAATTCTGAACGAGATCCAATTGTTATGTGTCATTCATCGTGTTCTGCACATTCTGTATGGCGGGTGTCTGCGAGAATTATAAGAGATCAAAGGTCCAAAGAGTAGACGGTGTTTAAAAGTACTGCATTAATATAAGTACAACTTAAGATTTGTTGCCGAATTCAATAAAGTTCCATAAGTGTAGTAAAGGCACTGTCGACCCTTTTTTTTGACCCATTTTCTCATTTAATTAATTTATTGATTTATCTAATCATAGTCACTTAATCCTTCCTAAGATTATAAAAATGGTAGGACAGACAGACAAGAATTAAAAATGAATTTTGAACTTTTGCTCTCATCAAATAGTTTAAATACCAATTACCTATTTCAAAATAAAAATAATTATTTTATTTTTTATATGTTTAGCCCACTGACTATATACGTTATTAGAAGGACAATCGTGGGCGAAAATACACAGGAAAAACTGTCGCTAACTATTAGCAGTTATATTCATCGTAATGGGTGTGGTTATGGATGTCACGATCAATATTACTAAATTTAAAATACATTCCTTTTCCCATTTCTGATGAAAACAAAAAAGGTTTAATAAACTGTTACCCGATACAGTAACAATCATAGTAAAAAGAAGCTGATGTCACCCGAAATATAATAACGAATCAATTGACACCTCAATCATAAAAATCTGATGAGTAGTTAACACACTACAGTCGAACATACTTAATTACAAACATGCATAGACAGCTAAAAACAAAACCATTCTCTATAGTTTCACCATAGGCTGAAAAATGGGAAACAGTGGCGTACTATGGCTATGTACCGAGCCAATGCGATTTTGACTTGTCTCTGCAAACGACATAGGACCATGCGCTATCTAATCAAGTATATAACCAAAGGCGTAGGTAGCCGCATAGATACATTAAGCTATATTTGCGACATCATACAGACATATGAGATATACATACAGATATATGATACCTATTTAACTATGACGTGATACAAATCTATTAGGAAACTAACCCGACCCCGGTGTCAAGGGAGCGCGAATTGGCCAACTACCGTACGACAGGCGCGAGGTGGAGTGAATCTGATAAAATTGTACAACTGAATAATTTACTAGCGTGTGGATACAATTTTGAAATAATACATTGTAATGTTCATTTTACATGATAATTGACTGTTTATTTTTAACGGTGGTGGAACTCTTGGTTCGATGACGGTGAGACCGCCACTACGTCTATTTCAGCTTTAAAACAGCGATTGCCTCGGTTGAAGATGATTTAACTTGACATATTGAAGATGAGGGTAGGTGCTGAAGAAGAGGCTAGGAGGCTAGTTTCGTTAGAGATGTTGGTAGGGCTGGCAGTGGGGACACGTATAAAGGGAGAGTAGGAGATGCAGGGCCTTTAGCCATCTACTAAACAGTGGATTGGCCCCGATTGTATATTACGCATGATATATAATATTTGCACTTTGTGATAATATGTGTAAATATAACAGTCACTGGGAGGACGAGGAGGAAAATATAACAGTCACTCATCTAAAAAACAAGCCAGGGCTGAGAGGGTACTGGAGGCCCGAATAAGCTTAGTGCTAAGGCCAAGTATAGATTCGTAGATTTCACACACCTTCAAGAACTTTACAAATAACTCAGATTTACACGTTTCACGTTGTGTCACGATGTTTCCTCACGGTTCACCTCCATTCGCAATTTGTCGTGAAGCAATTCTTGTTTTGGTTGGAGAGGTACGGACTGTCGGGTACACTTATAAGTGAGGAGACCATCTTAGCCCTCAGGACTAGTAACGGAACTGTGTGCGACGTCAGGTAGGATATAAATATGTTTAAGATTAAATGTGGATGTCCATGCAATGACCACTTTAACCGCTCTTCTAACATAAATAAAAAATTGTATGGCGAAATAATCGAATTCTTTTACCTTTACAAATAAATGTCCATAACTCACAAATTCGTTCCACCTTCCACATTCAAATCAAATCAGCGCGGACGATTTTGACAACTGTCATACTGTTAACCTTTGCTCTTAATTTCGTATATAAATACCGTAACTTTAAAATATGATTACGTTATAAAAATATATCTTAAATAACTTTTCGAGCTTAATAAATCATAATATAAATTAAAAAACCATAAATAAATAATGTAAATTAAATCATAGCCATAACTTAAAAAAAAACCTATAAGAAAACATAAATATATAAACATTATTTAACACAAAACTTTTAAAAATATTCGAATAAAAAATATTTTTTATTTCTTGTCAATTTTAACACATTTTAATGGAGCATAATCCAATAAAGCTGTTAATTTTCGTGACATTAATTTTTAATTATTACGTGACATTAATTTTTAAATATTAATTGTCGAAACAGAATCTTAAAAAGTGCGGTAAAACCCGTTATTTTGGCAAATATTTTTTCGAATGTTTTGTATGTTTACGTCTAGACAATTTTTAGTAGGCAATAAATCCATTGTGCTGTCACGTCATTCTTGGGCGTATGAAAGGTGATAGAGAAATCGTATGGCGAATGCAAAACGCGTATTGTTACGTAACGCGTATTGTAATGCGCGGGGCCGGCACGCGCTACGCAAGGGTGGCCGGGACACATTCTTTTACGCGCGATAGTTGAAAATTACATGCCAATTGCCTAGACACGGTAGCCGATTGTCTTTTTTGCTGGCAATATTTGTTTTTTTTTCTTGCGTTGAACACTGACAGTAGCGAAGTTGGGCGATATATTTTTATGCTTTTTTGACGTTTTTTTATACACTAGTTTTTTTTTGTTAGAGCTAATATAATGTTTGTTGCAATCAAAAAAATTAAAATAATTAAGACACTAAATTAACTAAAATCAATGAATATTTAATTAATAATTAATAAATATTCGCTTATTTGAATTACGTTAAAATTGTATATTTTATTGTTGAGATATGCATATTCAAAAAAAAAGTCAAATTAATCCTAATAGCTGAATCTATTGACTTTAATAGATATTTGTCAATTATTTGTTTCTGCAAGTACTTAAAATATCTGACTAAGAAAAATAAAGATTTGTTCCAAGTATGTACAAAAATAAATTGTTAAGTAAAGTTGAAGATGGTAGGCTAGATAATAATATT
>DWKL01002292.1:0-12939 GCA_018249415.1 Phareas burnsi | reverse complement strand
CCACCCTTGCTTTTCTTGTCTCTTTGTTATTTATTAACATTATGGTTCCAGATAAAGTATTATATTTAACGGCTTATTAATTTATTTCAACTTAAAACGAAAATGTTCAGAATAGAAGGTTATTATATTTCAAAGGTGATCTTGTGCGAACGTTAGGTATAATTTTAGGCTTCGTTCACTCTTGTCGTCAATCAATCGTTAGTAAAACACTTCGTGGTTCGACTCTGGTGGCACCTTAGTGACATCTATATCTACCTTATATCAATAGTGTTAAACGCTGCCGCATCCTGTTTGGTGTGGTTAGGCAGAGTAACGAGGCGTTCCAAGTTAGTCCTCATGAGTAGCAACCATCTGTGGTCCACTTCGAATAGAACCTCTGTCCTATTTAGGATTGGTTACTGATGTCCATGGGCGATAGTGACCACTTACCTTCAAGTGGACTGCGTACTCATTAGTTGCTTCTACACTATAGAAAATAAATCACCTAAATGGATATAGAATTAAGAGTTACAATCCTTATACACAAACGTATATTTTTCATATTTTCTAACTAATCTTTATTTTATGCCCTGTTATATATTAGATTTTATAATAGGCGCTTTAATATCTAGTCATCGATCTACTAGATCAACCCAGAATGATATTTATATGTAGATTATCATAAAGAGTAGTAGGTATACTAAGTAATACGCATTCAAAGACCTCATCGTCAGTCTTTTTCGAACGTTATCATTTAAAATCTTTGAAAATTATTTGCAAATCACGTACTAAACATCAAGTTAATTATTTTTGTAGCGTTTAAAATTTTTATTAAATATTAAAACAGCAAGTTATTTATTATATCCTCATATCATTAGATGCAATATTAAGGAATTAAAAAAATATAAACAACTAGCGGACCTGGCCACGTGTTGCTGTGGCTTTCTTGTATTTCTTTCATTTAGATATTATAATTGGTATTGGTATGACGAAATTATTACATTTCTTATGGGCATTGTACCTTTCATAGATAAGGTAAAATGTACGTCACACAATACGTTGTAGTACTCGAAATTGAGAACTTTGATCCGTGATCTCGCTGCACTGCTTGAAATATGAAAATCGTCGATTTTGCATTTAATAAAGAAAAAATCTAAATAAAAACTATCCTATTTCTCAAGTTGGAACAAAACACACATTAAAAAAAAACGTTAAAGCGGATAGTTAGTTTCGGTGCTCATCCCGGACAAACATCGTGACACGTGAATTATATATAATACATTATACTGTTACAGTATGCACAAGAATAGTTATATCAACATATTTTTATTTTTATATTTTAATATTTTGTCTTTTAGATATTTTTCTTCTTTTCATATAAACAAAAGCATGCTAAAATATAATTTTAAGCGCAAAGGGGAAAACCTTACTGCATTAACGTATATTTGCTGCAAAGTACTGTACATTTTTAGACAAGTCTTCATGAATATCTCTTACTAGTTGAGCACCCTACTAACGGGTGGGGGCGCACGGTTTTCGTTTGCCAAAACAGAGCCGTCGACTGCTCCCGGAACTCAAACACGGCGCAGGGTAATGAATTAAGTTAGCAACTCCCGCGAAGCCGAGCCCGGCTCGTGTCACACTTGCTTGCACCCTCTGCTCTGACCTCCGCATAAATCTATCCACATACTAACATTAACCAGATTACCTTACCTTTGCCTGTCAAGAAGAATATTCAACCGAGTAAAACGTATATCGATCTTAATTCTACTACCTACAAATGCACATAATAAAATAGTTAATCTATGGCTTTTCATTAATCGCAGGTACAAAACATTTTTTGGAAATCAAAACTCTTTGTTTATCTCAACAACACAGGCTACATATTTGCCAGATTTCACGAAATTTGGTTGATTGGTTGAGCCATGAAAGCGGCTCGCACAAACAAACAAACATTGAAACTGACTTACCCATTCGTTATCATTATTAATGAGAGTTAAACACATGCATACGACACAATGTCGTGTCACCTACGATACAATATCGTGTTACGACACGACCAAACCAATCTGATCGTGGAAAACTACAACATTGATTGGTATACCCGCCATCATCAAAAGTTGGTGATCATCATCACCACCAAGGTATTACCACCACACCTATTTCTGCCTTGTAACAGTAGGGTTAAGCGCTGCTGTGTTATGATCTAAAGGGGATACTAAGATTAAGACACACAAGGGATTTCATCTCAGTCCTCGCGAATAGCAACGTAACCCATCTCAGGTAGTACTTCAATCCTATTTGTGCATGGACATGTATGGGCGGCGGTGATAACGCAGTCTGCATACTCGTGTACTATTTTAATTTAATAAAAAAAAATATTACACAGAATATACGGTATGAAACTGTACCGTAAAATCTTGGGATTCTATTCTACACACTCCGTACGGATTTTGTAAGTTTTGCAGAAATCCTAGATATTTTTGAGAACGTTGGGAACGACACGAAATCGTGCTATAAAAACTTGTAATTCTATCCTGCATAATCCGTACAGATTTAGTAATATTTTACGAAAACCTTAGATGTTTTTGGTAAAGTTGAAAATGGCATGAAATCATGTAAAAAATTGTGATCCTATCCTGCACACTTGGTACAGAATTAGTAAGTTTTGGAGAAATCCTAGATATTTTTGGGAACGTTGGGAATGACACAAAATCCTTACCGTAAAAACTTGTAATTCTATCCTGCATAATCCGTACAGATTTAGTAATATTTTACTAAAACCTTAGATGTTTTTAGTAAAGTTGAGAACGGCATGAAATCGTGCCGTAAAAATTGCGATCCTATCCTGCACACTCCATATGAAATTAGTGACATGTTGCAGGACTCCTAGATGTTTTTGGGATCGTTGGGAACGGCATACAATTGTGCACTAAAAACTTGTGATTTTGTCTTGCACACTCTGTACGAATTTAGTAAGATTTTGCAGAAACCTTAAATTTTTTTGGAACGTTGGAAACGGTATGAGATGGTGTCATAAAAAATTGTTATCCTATCCTGCACACTCCATATGAATTTAGTGACATTTTGCAGGAGTCCTATATGCTTTTGGGAACATTGGCAACGGCATGCAATTGTGCGCTAAAAACTTGTGATTCTATCCTGCACACTTTGTACAAATTTAATAGGATTTTGAAGACATCTTAGACGTATTTGAGACAAAAAGTTTGTTATTTTCGCTCAAATTCTTACCAAATGCATTTAGTAAATTTCGAGATTCACTCGTACAGATAAAAAGACCAAAGTTAAAAATACGCTTGTTTTACGTTATTATATTTGATTGCGAACTTGAAGAACCGACAAGTTATTATATGGATGTATATTTCAAAGGACAAAATACATATACCTACGGCATGTACATAAGAATCATTTCCGTTAAAACAACTTACATTAATATGGAATGTAGCAATTCGTCCGTACATAAACGTAATAAAAGACGTAAAGTCCGGAACAAGGTATCGATATTTACTTAAGTACAGATTCAGATTCAGATAAAGTGTCCAACGTAGATATAGAATAGCAATATCAATCAACTCCTATAATCAACTTCAAATTTGAATTTAGTAGCAAGTATGAACTTGCATATAGCACAGAGCAATGATAGTCTAGTGGTTAAGATTCCGGCGTCTCGCTCTGAGTGTCCCGGGAACGAACCCCGCACGCACTTCTAATTTTTCGAAGTTATGTTCGTATTAGAAATTAATTATCACTTGCTTTAACGGTGAAGGAAAACGTCGTCAGGAAACCTGAGAGTCTGAGAGTTCTTTGTAAAGTTCTCGAAAGTGGGTGAAGTCTACCAATTCGCACTTAGCCAGCGTGGTGGACTATGGCCTAATCCTCATGATGTGAGGAGACCCGTGCTCAGCAGTGGGACATTAATGGGTTGATGATATATGAACTTGCATTGGACTTTCAACGGCTGAAATGCCTGTTTGCGACTCCCATCGCACAAAAAACGAACGGAAAACAACAAACATCAACAGTGCGCTAACGAGACACGTTACACGATAACTATCAATTACGGACATGTCGATTGAATGATTGGTCAGAATGCGAAGCTGATTGAGAGCCTGCCAAACGTGAAATTGAATAAGTGCTGAAAACGTTTACCGAGAGTGTTTCGCGAAAACACGGGGGAACACATTTAATTTGATTACAACCGGTATTTTACCTAGATAATTGCCAACTATACCACATACCTTTTTTTTTTGTTTCGGGGGAGAAATCTTCTCAAGATATCCGATTTTTTGGGGGAAGGATCGGATTATGTGAGATTTTTACTCACTGAAACCACCTAGGTGGCCTCACTACGCCAGTAGGAAAGCTCCGGGAGAACGCACCAGTAAATATACCACAAACCCTCTCATATTTTCTATTTTTTTTTCGTATTATGCTTACCAATATATGTTACCATAAGATTTTTTTCCCCTTGTTTGAAAAGTAGCAAACGAGCGTGCATACTACCTGATGTAACTCAAACAAAACTGAAGTTCTATCTGCAATCATATGTAGATGTGTCACTACTTCTGAGGACTATGATGGTCGCCTCGCTATGAGAGTGCCCGGCAACCGCACCTCTCCAGCCGAAAAACAAAAACTGCTTCACGGCGTATTGTAAGGGCGGCGGTGGTACTTCCCCGGACGAACTATAGTTCTACCACCTGTTCGATGATGAAGATGTTAAAATTTTAATATAATTTGTAAAGAAGAGCAAGATGGAAAACTGTTTAATGTTGCCTGCGATGACACCAGTTCCATGTATAGTTCTGCCTTACACTTTACTTATACCAACAGAGTAGCAATATCACTATTTTATGGCTATGGTAAAGCAATATCACTTTTTGATAGGCTAACATAGATGTTAGTTCTCAGGAGGAGCAACGCATTTGTGATCGACTTTAAGTGGGAGTCGATTTCCGGTCTGGCAAGCATCTAACTGATGAATTTTTTATTTCTATTCTGGGTTTGGGTGTTTTGTACTCGTATTTGTTCATGTCTATGGCGCCCACGACATAGAGTAGAACTATAGGTTATCCGAGAAGTGCCCTCGCCGCCCTCATATGCCGTGAAGGAATTCTTGTTTGTTTGTCTATTTTGGTTAGAAAGGTATGGTTGAGTGAGTGTAAATGTACCCGACTTACTGCGGCCCTGATTGAGATTAGACATGGGTGCCCATGGGTTGCAAAGACCACTTAATATCAGGTGGCCTGCTCGCTAGTTTCCTACTCATATTACATAAAAAAGAGCATACAATCCTCCCGATGATAAGTGGCTACTGCTGCCCATGGACGCCAAATCAACCCCAAATACATAAAGTCTTATATGAGGTTGATTACAGACGCATAACTACCGCTGAAGACTAAGTTGGAACGTCTCAAGTGTCTCTCACTTACAATCCTTTAAACTGCTGTAGTTTAATACTATGCTATATACACTACAATTATAAGTCCGGAAAGGCATGGCGGTGGTTCCTCAGCCGAACCACGAACATTCCATTTTAATATTTGCTTGTTACTCTGTATGTTACAGTATGAACATCTAAAATAAAACTCTTCTATCCACGGATACAAAGGCGTTAAACATGAATGCAAAACTTAGCGCCCCTTTGCGGTACGGGCTGTCAATTAAAAATTAATATTTCAAACCAACGTGCACAAACTTCTCCGTAAAGTGCGCGTCAATAAAATTTGTTTCAGGTCGGAGGTGAGGCTTAGCTTTTTGCGAGCAGATAACTCAAAATATAACGGATTTGCATAAAGTATGTGAAACCTTTTGTATGCTAATACGACCATTGTTCGGAGATTGAATGTTTGGTTTATGAAACCAAAGGATTTTATTGTTACAGTTGTTATTATTTCCTGTTTATTAATAATCGCGATGCAAATTATTGTATGTATTTTTATAATAAAAACAATAACAGCTTATAAATGATAGCCTAGCGATAAGTGCAAGCCTCTCACCCTGAGGATCTGCGGTTCGAATCCTCAAACCGCCCTTCTGATTATTCGAAGTTATTTATTTGCATGTTAGAAATTAATTGCCACTTGCTTTAACGTTGAAGGAAAACATCGTGAGGAGACCTTCCTGCTTGAGAGTTCTCCACAAGCTTTAAAGGCATGTGAAATCTACCAATCCACCCTTAGTTAGAATAGTGGATCATGGCTCAAACCTTGTTATTTATAACGGAAACCCGTGCCCCGCAGTCTGACATAACAGGTTGCCAACGATGATAGTAAGAACAGTTTGTGGAGAGCTGTCAGTAAGTAAAAACAGAGAAAAAAGACACCCGAGTGTTCCCGAGAACCCCGTAATCTTCAACTCCGGTTCAAGCGGAATGGAGATCGCGAGGAGCCGATCCCCACCCCTGTGCTTACCTTAGGTAGGCAACTAGAAGAGAATCAGAGAGCTACTAGTCATTTGATATTTCACTTCAGTGGCCTGGTTCTCCATTGAATTTATTACCTTAGTAGCAGTAGTTGAGTAGTTCCTGTGTTATGATGTATTAACGTATCATTCAAAATTTCGAAAAGCGGTCGCTATGCATTGGACCTGGCGTGTCTCCACACACGCCATCCAAATTACTGATTCCTACTATACTTCGCGCCCATGTGCATACAAAGAATAATAACAATAATTCATTCAAATTCTAAAGACTTAAGAAACAATATTTTATTTCTACATTTCGCTTCTCACACCCTAATAAACCATCGTGAAGCACTGATTGTGTTATGGTTGAAAAGGTGTGGTTCTCAGGTACACTTACAGCGACGCGACCATCTTAGTCCGCAGGAATAGTTATGATCTACGTACGACCCCATATAGGAATTAAGTTTCCCTTAAGGTTAGAAGTATACTTCAGTTGGAGGAGTATGGTTGTCGGGTGTACTTACAAGCGAGGCGACCATTTTAATTCTCAGGAACATTAACGCATCTACATACGACCCCAAACAAGACTTCAGTTTCGTTTGAGGGTAGAAATGGATATATACAGGCTGTAATAACGACTGTAAATCATTTGCTACTCGTCTTACATAAAGAAAACTTATCATGTTTCCCTCGTTCATATATAGATAATCCATTCTCTTACTAATCGTGTTAAAGATAGTATTGGAGCTGTCGGGGACAACGAGTATCAGAAAATTGCATACTTTACACAGTAGAACAGTTAATATGCCTTCTTTCAAATATCACTGAGACACTATTGTTCCTTGGTAGTCCTTATTGAATTGGACTCTAAAAGCATTGTAAGATTTTTGGGTGAAATTGAATGATGAAGCTGAGAGGTGTATTTTAATGTTACATAAACAACGAGCAAACCTTCCGACCAACAATGCTCTTCATTCCCTTTCAATGTCTTCATCGGCTCTGAGGTCAGCGGTAACTATGTAACCCAAATACTTGAACTGTTTAACCAGTTTTAGAGGCCTTCCAATATAATAGCGTTATATACGAGGCAGACGTGTAGCATATTTACCGATGGCCCCAAGTACAATGCTATCACTTTGCTTAGTACTGTATACCAGTCCATAACTCTGTGCACAGTATACTTAATATATAGGTGGTATAACTAATGAAGCAGTGATAGCCTAGTGGTTAAGATTCCGGCCTCACACAGGAGGTCTGGGGTTCGAATCCCGTGCGCACCTCTCTGATTTTTCGAAGTGATGTGCGTATTAGAAATTAATTAACACTTGCTTTAACGGTGAAGGAAAACATCGCGAGTAATCCTGCATGCCTGAGATTTCTCTGTATAGTTCTTGAAGGTGTGAAATCTACCAATCCGCACTTGGCCAGCGTGGTGGACTATGGCCTAGCCCTCACTCTGTGAAGAGACCTGTGCCCAGCACCGGGACATTGATGGGTTAATGATGATGTTGATAACTATTGTCCGTCCGAGGAAGTACCAACGTTGCACTCACAATCCGCCGTGAACCAATTCTTGTGTTTCGGTTGGAGAGGTGCGGTTGACATGTATACTTACAGAGGGACCACCATCTTAATTCACAGAGTAGTAACGCATTTATGTACGATCTCAGATAGGATTTCAGTCCTATTTGAGGTTAGGTTAGTGGCTGCGGGTTGCTTGCACGCTCGTTTGCTATTCTACAAACATAAAAAAAACTTAAAATCGATTATCATTACTTAAATATGTTTTCTATAATGGAGGCTTTAAATCTTCAAAGAAGAAATCTAAGTGCACACGAATGTTTTTTTCTAAATAAATCTAAGCACATACAGCAGTTGGGTCATCTGATAGAAAGTGGTCGCCGTAACCTAACATTTGCAACACCAGGGGAATCGCTAGTGTATCATCGACTTTAATGCTCGCAGCTCTTATTTATTAATGTAATTAAACCTTTATTATTTCTTTATTACCTCTATTTATTTATTTATTTAAAACCTTTTAACCGCAATGTTTTTATCGACAATGTACTATAGACGTCATATATATAGCCTCGCGATATCCCTTAATAGAAAACTACAATGCGAATCTCGTTACGTGCGGGAATGTTTATCCGTCTTAAGCCGCAATCACGATGTTAACTAGGCGATGCCTTTGAACGTGCGTTAAACGATCGTTGTTAGCTGTAGAATTGCATCGTTTCAACACAGTAAAAGGTTCCAAAAACAACACATAGCGCGCGAGTGTAACAGCGTGATACGTTTTTTACGATCGCAGATAAGACAAGCGTTATCATCAGTGGAAATTGGTATTTAACGAGCGACATACTTTTAAACGGAAACCAAAGAGCAGCAAAGATTGTTAGAGATCTAATTCTAAACTGTTTTCATAGCGTAGAAGTGGCAAACAGCACGCGGTCTAGCGGACACAGCCGTCCATTAACATCTCTAATCAACCAACGTTCTGTTTTGAAGGATGTAGTAAGGGACATTTACACGAGGCGTTCCAACATATTTCTCAGGGGTAGCGCTGCTACCTTGTCGCTGATATCAGGTAGGACGTCAATTCTCCATTGACGATACTCAATACTTACCGTTAAGGGTGCTGCACTTTTATTTGCCACTTCTACGTTGTATTAAAAAACAAATACCGAATTTAGAAAAAGTCAGTCAAAACCAAATTAGTTAGTTATTATAGGGAAAAATATACATCGTAATATTATTACAATATCTACTTTAACTTAGATAATTCAATAAAATTATTTCTTACAAAATTGTTTCAAGTATAAGCATCATATATGATACATTTTTATTCATCGTTTCAAGTACAAGCATCATATATGATACATTTTAATTCAGACGCAAATACGGTTAGTCTCACCTCGACCGAGATACTTCATGATCAATCCCCTTCATAACTGTGTCGTCTTAATTGCACTGCCGTCATTATGACACAATCGAAATATATCAACTTGTAGAAATAAAAAATAATAATCCAAGCTGCAGTTCCAATGAATGTATCACATGTGGAAAAATCTTTATCCGATCGTAATAGTATCCCAGGCTATTCTTAGCGAGACCTGGATCACTTCATAACCATTGAGCTTACTTCTCGAACTCGTTAGCGGTCTGCCCCTGCGGCACAATGCGCAGCCTCCACGCGGCATAATAGCTCTCATTCCAATTTATATTCTAAAATGTTAAAACTTATTTATTATTTGTTATATTTTTTACATAATATAGTTTCAGACTTTTTTAACAAATGTTGTAAAGGGCAAATTGAAATTCGCCTTATGTTTAGGTTCATGTGCTGTATTTTAACCAACGTTTAGATTGGCTCCAACCCTTTATGTCCCACTGCTGGGCACGGGCTTTTCCTACAATTAGGGAAGGCCCAGAGCATACTCCACCACGCTGCTCCAATGCGAATTGGTGGAGATACGGGTTAGTGACCAACCCGTGTGGTATGTTTTCAAACCGCCCACAAGGTTCCCGACGAGGTTTAACGATTGGTATCCCATGATAACAACTGGGACCGACAGCTTTACGTGCCCTCCGAAGCACAGAAGCGAGCATGAAATTAAGTCACTAGCGGTCACCCATCCAACTTCCGATCGTGACCAACATTGCTTAACTTCGTTGATCAGATACAGTTTACGTAAGCCGCGAGGCTATACACGCTACATTTAGATTATATTAAGCTATTTCGATTTGAATTTATCAGAACACAAGATTATGTAAATGTTAACGTGTTCATTTCAATATCATTAAAGTTTATTCGATAACTTTACTTAGATTAACATTTTATATTATCTTCATATTTCATATGATATAAATATAAGCCATTCCGACGTACGCTAGCAAAGTGCGCATAATAGATGTCAAACCATTATTTTTACCACTTAACCTTTACAGGTAACTTTAAGAACATTGGAGAACTACCAGGTACGTAGGTTGCATCAGTCCTCACGATGTTTTCCTTCAAGGTGCAGTTAATTTGTAATACGTATTAGACTTAAAAAATTAGAAAACTGAGATTTTAACCTAGCCCTTTCGGTAGAAAGCCCAAGTTTATACCGCTAAACTACAACTACTTACACGTTTAACATGTCAGTGTAACATCTAATATTAATGTAATATAAAATACTTCATTATATTATTAACGATGAGAAGTATAAGGTTATTTTTTTAGGACGATGATATAGATAAGAATTTTTAAAACGAGCTCTCCGGCACTCAATTCGTATTTATATTTTTATAATTATGAAATATGCCCTTTTAATTATGTAACGGGTACTCAGGATATGCGATTTTTGAATGCCTAAATAATTTTAATTTTTTAAATTTAATTTATTGCAATTAAAAAAAACGCATATCATGTATACCCGTTACATAATTAAAATGTATAATTTCTGCGACAATTTTAGCTTAAAATCTTATGATATATTCTTATTTTATATTTATAGCATAGATATAGCAAACGAGATGTGTACCAAATAATAAGCGGACTCTGTCACTCGTGGACGACCATAATCAATCCCATATAGGATTGCAATCCAACCAAAGTGGACTAAGGACACGTTGCTACCTGTGAAGGCTGAAATGAAACTCCTCGTATCAGCGTCTCTCTTACCACACCCTTAAAATCGGAACATAGCAGCGTCATAACAGAAATAATCTAATTTTAACCTCGAAGAATTTTATGAAGGTGTCCATAAAAAAAAGTGATATCAACCAGTTTTTTTGTATATTTTGACGTTTTGTCGGCTGCCAAATATAATATTAATCTGTAATATTTGAAAGATCTTAATATTTAGATGGTTAATCAACACTATGCTTAATTACTCACACCAATATGTCTCTGAAATCTATAGTATTATTAAAAAGAAAATATTCAAGTGTGGCGTAAGTTTCCAAACAGGCCAGGTTTTTTTTGTAAGGCAATGTCCAGTATATTGCCTCGTAGCTAGTACAAAACTTAAAATGATTATGTAACAAACAAAACATGACATAAAAAGAGAGAAATTAACAAACATTAAAACACAAGACCCTCTGAGTTTCAAGGAACTGCTCAGTTGAAGTCGCGTTCAATCCGACGGTAATATATTAATAATATTTAATAGGTGGTAGAACAATCGTTCGTCTGGGCAAGTACCGCCGCCGCCCTCATAATCCGCCGTGAAGCAGTTGTTGTGTTTCGGTTGGAGAGGTGCGGTTGCCAGGCACACAAATAGCGAGGCGACCATCATAGTCCTCAGGAGTAGTGACGCATCCGTATACAACCTCAAACGAAACTTCAGTTTTGTTTGAGATTGGATGTGGATGTCAATGGGCTGTGATGACCATTTAACATCAGGCGGCCTGCATTCTCGTTTGCTACTTTACAAACATAAAAAAAGACAAGAAAACTATTGTAACCAACAATTTGTAACTGCACCCTTAGGCCTATACAAATGCGGTTTCATTTACTGATACACAAACAATATAACATCACTTACGCTAACGAATCGATTACTCATTTATATTATCTACCTCACAACGAATATCCATTATCAACAAATTGTTATGTTGTTTATGAATCAAATTGAGTATGGCCATTAAAGGGCGGTCTGATTTATTGCGCGATTTTGTAACGGGGATGTCCATATGATGTCCCCATAATATCTCTATGGTATGTATAACATAAAGTACGAGTGTCAATTGGCCGTGAAATGCCCAAGTATTTAACAAGCTTGCAGCTAACGACTGTTGTTCCTGTATTACTCAATGCGATCGGTATCGGACTAAAGTACTAAATTACAGTATAATTTACACGAAAATTTTACTCACAAAGTGGTAAAAAATATTATTTTTATTTAATAGACGTAGTCATTTAGAACGTAAACCACCCGATGGAAGTCTAGCCAAACTCAAAAAAAAAAGGTTTTTTTATTATGTAATTAAAGTAGCAAGCCAGCATGCAGCTCACCTCACACCCTCGCCACTGTCGATCACAACAAGTAGATCAAGTGAACCTGAAGTCGATCTCACACGTGTTGCTACTGCTGAGAAGTAAGATATGATTAATTTAAAACGCTATCCGTAATTTAGCCACACCTCGTCTACTCTATAACTATATACCTACCGAAGATTATGAACTAACTTAATAAATGCATGACTTTAATATATCATTAAGTAATCACTTTTTCTCAATCGCACCACTTGCCAAAGGAGAAGGTTCCATCCACATAGACTGGACTCATGACGTCCTCCATGATCTACGCGTTCTTTTTTGCTCTTTAAATTTACCCAGAACACTACAACATGGGGCTCTTCAAAAAAGACGCAGATAGAGCTTTCCTTCGAATCCGGCGATATATTGGCGATTTCTCTAACGTCGCAATCCATGCCATCAGGTGGCTCGCCCGCCTTACTGCTACATTAGATACCTATATATAAATTTTGAGAGGTGATAGAACTACAGTTCATCCGGGGAAATACCACCGCCGCCCTCCTCAT
>DWKL01002291.1:0-12942 GCA_018249415.1 Phareas burnsi | reverse complement strand
TCATATGACCTTGAGGATGCAAGCAATCTTCTTGCCATTTTTTTTTACCTAAGGCGGTTTGTTGTTACAGCATATTGTCGTATTTGTTATACAAGTATACATTATGGATTTTAATTTCATGCAGAATATTTCCACTTTGAGCGTTATATTTATTTTAGTAGGGGTGATATTTTAAATGAGTTTTCATACAACATAAATTAGTATGTAGCATAAAATATATCTGTCTGAATTTAAGGTTAAAAGTAATTAAAATTAAAGTAAATAAGGGAGTATCTACTCATTACTGGGTGGTATCAGGAGAAAACGATACTAATAATATTATGATAGAGCTTAAATACAAACTATCACGTCACGTCTGTAATTAAGCAGTACAAATTTTCTATACAACGTTCTTAACCCTTTCACGAAGGTAGCTGATGATTTTTTTTTTTGCAAAGGTCCTATTTTAACGTCTCTATCTATTTGTAACGTAACACCTAAATATCTACTATTTCTCAGTGGATGATTACGTGTTATAAGAAATATGCCTGCCAAAGATACGGAAAAATTACGAGAGAGTAAACGGGCATCCCCTGTTTAAACTTGTGTAGGCCATTTTCAAAAATTATTTCTTATAATGAATGAAGAACGCTATTTATAGTTCAGAATGTAGTTGAACAGTCAGAAAAAAATCGGAATGGACTAACGATGGATCTCCCTTGGGGAGTAGAAGGGAAAATAGATGTTACTTGGATAATTTTATTTATACCACAGAAACTAAATAGGTTTAAATTTTGCATACAATGGTGTTTCTGCGTTGAACCCTTACCTGCGTTAGTTAGGAGACAATTTTTAAAAATCACGACATCAAAACAATACCTGCCAAATTCCAAGTTTTTAGATCTTATAGATAAAGAGAAATTGCGCTGAGTTGAACGTGAATCTTTTACAGAATTATTGTTATAACTATTTAAGTAAATAAACTCACAAATATAACTATCACTGCTAGTGTAAAAATGTCTAAAACTTTAATTTACACTAGTTATTAGTCTTTTTGTTTTAAATTAAATTGTATGTGTTTATAAACAATTTAATGTTATAAATCGTATCGTTCATCGTAATCATACAAAATACATAAATCATGTGTTGATGTTATATCAACAATGATGAAATGGTTTGTAATGGCACGTATTTATTTTAGAAATCTATTTCTATATAGGTTATGTATATTATTTTAATTAATATCTTGAATAAGTATGAAGCTATACCTAAAATTAAGATTAGTGTTAGAACTTTATTTAAATTAGTTATTATTTAATGTACTTTTTGTTATTGTATATGTTTTTTTTTGACATAAAGGGTTAGGAAATTGAAATTAATAAAACCGTAAGTTATGAAATGAAATGATGCAGTTGTTATTGACATTATCTTCACATTTATTTCAATATATTTTTTTAATTTCACAGGTTAATAATTTAGACCGTGTTAAAGGAAAATACTCGTGACTTATGGTAGCTAATGCCACTTACTTTGCGTTTGTTGACCAAGGTCCTCTATATTATCCCATTTATCTTGTGTTTGTTGTCCTAATTGTTGTAAGTTGTCCCATTGGTTTTGAGTTTGTTGTCCTAAATTTTGTAAATTGTCCCATTTGTTTTGAGTTTCTTGTCCTAATTGTTGTAAATTGTCCCATTGGTTTTGAGTTTGTTGTCCCAGGTCTTGCAGATTGTCCCATTTATTTTGTTGTTGTTGTTGTCCTAAATCTTCCAGGTTTTCCCATTTGGATTGAGTTTCTTGGCCTAAGTCCTCAAGATTTTCATGCGTGCCGTGCTCTTGTTGCCACTGATTTTGACGTTGTTGTTCTTGTTCAGAATTATAAGATCTAGCTACACGTACATGCCCTTCATCATCGCAGTCACAATCAGCAAAGTAACTTTGTTGTGTTTGTCTTGAATGTGTGCCATACTGATGAGCCGAGTGCGCCGCGCTGTTAGTTGATCCCGCCGTCAATCTCTGCGATACTTGCCCATTAGCAACACCTCCCACAGGTTTTATTACGTATGGATCTCCTTGTCTTTCCCAGGATTTATGATATGAATATGATGATTGATAACTTTTAGGTTTTAAATCTACATTTTCAACAGCACTTGTTAAATCCGCTGCCATACCTGAATGCTGTCCACCATGCCCATATGTATTAGCATAAGTGTCAGAAGCTGCACTACTCTGTTGTGCATTAAAACCTGACTGA
The DNA here is from genome assembly GCA_018249415.1 of Phareas burnsi. Classification (NCBI taxonomy): domain Eukaryota; kingdom Metazoa; phylum Arthropoda; class Insecta; order Lepidoptera; family Hesperiidae; genus Phareas; species Phareas burnsi. The sequence goes on along the minus strand of DWKL01002291.1, from coordinate 10,712 downwards.
ATCTGGTGTGCATTAAAACTAGATTGGCTCTGTTGTGTATTAAAGCCTGACTTAAATCTCGAACTTGAGGCAGCTGAATTTATGTGAGCTCTATGCTCGCTATTCACGTTGCTAGAATGAGCTGTTTGCAAATTAGCATTCGCAAATTGATCCTTTGACGATTGCAATAGTTGCGCATCATCGTATAATTCGCTATTTTTTGGAAAAGGGTTTTCAGTGGGCACAACAACTGATACATCTACGGGTTGTGCATTATGCTTTTCCCATTCTTTCCTGTAACTATAAGATGATTCGTAATGTTTAACTTTGTTTGTGGGTTTGAAATTTGTCTGTTGATTTAAAACTTCAGCATCACTATTTATAATATTCGTATCTTTTGACTGACCACTCTGTAACACGTCGTAAGTCGGGGCTGCAATGGGAATAGCAACTGTTCCACCCGGTCTTACCACAACTCTCACTGGCGTTGTAACGAACCGTGAATTTGCATTGAAATCGCTACCACCATATAGATTTGAACTGCTTCGATCAAACTCACTTCGACCACGGGATCCATATTGCGAATTGTAATTCATATTATATCCAGCTTGATTATCGTTTTCATATCTGCTGTGGCCTTGCAACGTATCAACAGCCTGGAGGTTATCAATTTGTCTTTGACCTGCGTGGCCTGAAGATTGGTATCCACTGTACCTGGAGTCTTGTGCATGGCTACTACTACTGAATCCAGCACTGTTCATTCCACCATATGTATAGCCTCTATATCCAGAATTCTGCGACGTCAGAGACGAATGAGATTGCGAACTTCCCATTGATTCTCCTTCCGCAAAGTTCCGACCTTTTAGATTACTAAGGTCATAGTTTCCAGACCCATATATTCCTCTTGAGTTTGCTGCAGTATATACACTTCCAGTTCTTGTTTTAGCACCTTCTCCTAGTTCCCCGTCAGTTTGTCTTACGAGCCCGCTCATTTGATGTTGTGCAAGATTATCCATGTTATGGGCACGTTCGTAATTACCTCCCATATTACCTCTCTGAGCACCATAATATCCTGATTTTTGTCCATCATCAGAAGAGCTTCTAGAATATTGAAAATCTTCAGTTTCTCTATATGTTTCCGGCTTCGGCTTTGCCAAGACTAAGGCCGACATAGCGACTATTAAGATAAGGCGCCTCATTTTGAAAGCCGTTCCAATATTCTGTAAGCCAAAATAAATAGTGCTTAAGATAAGTATGTAATGAAACAATTTATTAAGATCTTGTGAAAAGTCGGAGATTAATCTCTAGAACCTCGATAATATAAATAAAATAATTACCCGAAAAGAATTTATCACTTAATATGATTTTATAGAGTTTAACAAATAATTCTCAAACCCAAAACTACCACTTCTACTGACAAAAGACTAAAAAATAAAAACCAAAACATAGAAAAATACCCGACCTGAATACATCTTTTTATTTAATTATTTCATAAATACTTACAGAAATAATATTTCTTGAGCACAGTTTACTTGTTCAAACAAACACACTACACTATTTGCGCTTACGCACTGACTTTGCACGATCGAGAGACGCCAATTTATTGTGTTTTAAAATAATATCACTTCAGAGATAACCCTCTGGCCGGTCATGACTGATCTTTTATTCTCAGAAGTACGAACATGCGAAACACAATAACTTAAATGTGTTGCCCTAACAGTTTGCTTATAATATATACCTTTAAAATATGATCAAAAACTATTTGTATTGCTGATTGATAGTTGAATCACGGTGGTTTAGTCTTAGCAATATTTGTTTGTGTGAAGTATGAATCAGAATATGATTTCATATTTATCATATGTCACCAGCGGTCGCCGTCATTGAACATCTAGACCTTATTACAGACATTATTACACACGAACAGGATAAAACTTCAACCTAAAGCCGCTCACAAACCTAATGATTAAGTTGGAACACCTCATTTAATCATGTCCCGTCTCGCTCACTTTAAACCAGGATAATGTAGCACAAATAATGTTAGTGTTAAGGTAAAAACAGAAAAAACTATTGTTTTAAATTAAAATGCTGGTTTTACCAAAAGCCAATTGCCTATTTATAGAAACACGGCGAGTTGTTATACACGTATGCACCGCGTACAGTAAAGAATTCTATAATCGGGGTGAATAGTCCGCTGATTGCTACGGAATGTACAAAAAGTTTTTGCCCATTCGAACAACGGTTCAGTCAGTATGGAATCATATTTTTACCAAATTGATAGAAATATTATATTATAGAAATGTATGACATGTTGAGTCCGATAATCATGTTGGCATTGCTCTTATTTATAATGTGGGTCGTTCATCCAAGGATGTCTTGAGAAAAAAATATGATAAAAGAATCGTAAATAAAGGATGCTCTGTCAGATTTATTATGTGTTAATTTAATTTAATTTATTATTCTTTATGTCAAAGAAATCATTGCATTTTATACTGGTTATTATTTTTAAAAATAGTTTAATATCGGTAATATAATAGTATAATGGCTACACATACTCGTAATATTAAGTGTAAAAAATATGTTATTGCCCGTTATCTATATACTTACTTAAACATTTAAATACGCAAATTTTGTATTGTGTGTGATGAACGCGATGATCAAAAATTTTATATACGATGAAAAAGTATCTTCCAATTGTGTCCTCTCAGATAATGTCATTTGTGTTTGTTTTAACGTCAACACGTGTGTACACGACACAGACAGCGCCAAATTTTATGACCGTTCAAAGATTAGTGCATTTGCCTTGCCCTGTACGCATATTTTAGGACTGGTGGAATGGGCCATGATGATCGACAGTATGATGTCAACATACCTACTATTGGCCATGAATAACTTTTAATTAATTAAAAAACTACTCGTTCTCTATATTTGTGAGCGAAATACAAATAGAAAAGCCGCCTAGTCTTGTATGCTATAACAAGTTCAGACGCACAATGTTCAGAGCGGTCATAAATTTTGGCGCGGTGTATACCGGTGTCAAGTTGTGATCTGATTATTGGTACTTTCAGAAACCTCCCACAACTGTAAGGATCTTCGATCGCAATGACTACTACAGCGTGCACGGTACAGATGCCACAACTGCGGCTAGAGAGGTGTTCTCTTCGATATCCAACATTAAACGGATGGGATTTGATTCGAACCGCCTTGATTACCTCGTGTTGTCCAAGGGAAATTTTGAAATCCTCATCAGAAAACTTTTACTGGTAAATTACATTTACTGATACAATTTTTGTTCTTCTATGTTCAGTTTACTTGATATTATCACCGGCTTCGTTAAATGACGTTCAATGATTCAGGTGACCATTAGAATATCGCACACTTTAAACTGGATCTAAAGTATTTCAGAAACACAGTGCATGTCATCAAAATCGTACATAAGAATTGTTGTTTCTAAAAACTAATAATTGCAAACAAATAATATTGGTTTTGATTTTTCAGATTAGACGATACAGAGTAGAAATATATGTGGCAGAAGGTTCGACAAAGAGTGGTGATTGGGTGCTCAAGTACAAAGGGTCTCCTGGAAATCTGTCTCAATTAGAAGAAGTTCTAGGCGAAGGACTCGGGGGTTCCAATGAGAATGCGCCGTGTTTGATGGCTGTTAATATGAAGACCGATACCATTAGCAAGGTAGATGTTACAATTAGTTACAGATAAAAATCGTTATGTACATATGTCTTCATGACTGGTATTGTTAATTTGCAATATAATTGTGTGTGTCGCATCAGACGTCTTTCTGGTAACGTCTCCTCGCTCGGTTCTGCAGCGACAGTTTGTAATACATATATGTTCATATATATAAGAAAAAATAATTATAAGATACACGTTCTTCGATATATTCGATCGACGATAAATGATTTATCCGTGCCATTGGATAAATAAAAGCAGGAATCCACATTTCTGTTTATATACAATCTTTTATTGAGTAGTAGTAATTGTGCATTTTCAAGAATTCCATTAATCCGTGATGGATCCCTCAGGATCTAATAACCTCCAGTCTCCCCCAGTGTTCAGGAACGGACATGTAACATAAATATTTACGTTAAACGTAAAAAACACTGGATTTCTTACAAACGATAAATAAATTAGTTACTAAGTTTTATCAGTAGTTACCAATTAATGTAATTAATTATTAATATGAATTAAATATACATACTAAATGATCAAATTCTAACAAGCGCTTTATTATGTTACACAATACACATTTACAAAGTTTGAGTAAATTTTAAAAGCTAATGCACAATTTAATAATTTCCCTTCATCATCAACCCATTAAGGTCCCACTTGTGGGCATGGATCTTCTCTCAGAATAAAAAAGATTAGGCCACAGTCCCTTACGCTAACCAAATACGGATTGGTAGACTTTGCACACCTTCGAGAATTCTTCGAAGAACAGTTAAAGCAAGTGATAATTAATTTTTAATACGCACATAACTTTTTAAAATCAGAGATGCGAGATTCGAAGACAGGAACCAAGGGTGAGAGGCCGGATCTCAACCACTAGGCTAAAATAGTTTTTTCTAAATTACCTTACCTATGTCTTTATGTAATTATAGAATTTAACAACCAATTTCAAAACTAGCCTGTCAGATAATTTAAACACATTTTCAAGTTTTAGTATAATGTAAATAATCAACTTAGGAAAAGGTTATTTTCAGATCACAAGAAAACATTTTATTTTTTCTATAAATATGAGATACGTAGAATAAACCCTTTATCGATATTCGCAGAACCAACTTCAAGAGTATCGTATTGTAAACAGTAAGCATTAAAATGGGAGCAATAATCCCGATAAAGTAAGCTCTAGAAGCAATCCTTATCTCGGTCATTCATATTTGACGCTCGGTCCACAGTTATCTAAACTTGACCATGACAATTTGTCTTATATTTTGAGGACGTTATTTTGTTATACTAAATATTGTAATGAGTTAATTAGAAGCGCCAATAGTACACGGCTTGCGTAGATGGTAACCGATCTGTAAAGTTAAGTAACGTCGGGTGCGTTCAGGAGCTGGATCGCTAATGGGTAATTTTCATGCGTGCTTCCGTGTTCGGAAGGCTCATAAGGCTGTCGATTCCGGTTGTTGTAATTGAACAGCAGTCGATAAAACGTTGAGCCCTTATGGGTGGTTTCGAAAACATCCAACACGGCTTGGACACTCACCAGTAACTCCACCAATCCGCGTTGGAGCAGCGTGGTGGCGTATGCTATAGGTATTCTCCAGTTGTAAAAAGAGGCATAAAAATGATGGCAGCCAATTAGTTAATTTAACATTTTTATTTTTTACATTGTTTTCACCGACTAAAATCTTATATATAACATTGATAACACATCAGCTGTACGTATAAATTATCGCCTGTGCTTCTGTTATTTTTATGATCGTTATTTAGTTATTATTGATTTTCAATAAAAATAATTAACAAAATATAAAACGCTACGGAATCTACATTTTATTTTCGTGGCAATCAAATGAAAAACCGACGAAAGGTGCACCACTGAATGTGCTACGATATACACGTTAGGAAAATTTAATATACATATGCATTACTGCCCTTAAGAGTTAGGTTGGAACCCCTCATGCAAGTGTTTGGCCCTTTAAATAAGACCCTGCGGTGCCGCCATATACTGCTGCTAGAAAGCAAACATAAACTTGACGATGATGCTGCTGCAGTTGGCCCTCAAAGAGTTCTACCTTCAAATATTTCAGGGCAGACTTCTAGGAATCGCGTGTCTGACAGTTGGAGATTATCAGATGTCGGTTGGGGAGTTCACAGACGATGACCTCCTCACCGAGCTAGAGACTATCACGGTGCAGATGGCGCCCTCCGAATGCCTCGTTTCGCAGACAGATAATGACGACGTGAGTATCTCTAAAGTTACAACCGTACTATCGGGGTTATGCAAGTGTTGCTTGGCATATTTACGATAGTCGATATGCCGAATCCGCTAGCCGCACTATTCGGTATTCGGTAATGTCTTATGTTCGAATTTTCTTTTATATAGTTCAATTTAAGAATGAAGCGATATACGGTCGAGTTATAGAGTGAGAGATAGTAAAAGCGAGTCTTGGCCGTATGTACTGGGTGGAACGTTATGCTACGATGGACAACGGTCATACTATCGCGCCCACACGAATTATTTGTCAATTCTCGATAGTGCCGCTGTAACATAACGGTTAAAAATCATCATTCTCTACTCATTATTAGTAGTGACTGCCCCAGGGTATCTTCATTGTATGTGAAGGCTCTAATGCGCGAATGTAGGATGCAAATCTAAATATTTGTTCCATAACAGCTCAGTAGTACCGAACTAGTAATGATAACAGATAACAAGATGTTTCTAAAAAATTGTGTCAGTTATTAGTTATGATAAACTAACTGTACCCACGACTTCATACGCGTGGATTTTTCGTGACATGAACATACATATTTAGCTTAAATATTAGGAATAAATAAACACTTACGTGACGTGCAAATATTACTCTAAGCATCATGTACATCTTTAGAAATCTGTTTCGATTCCATAGTAAACATAAACATTGGGGTAACGATCTATATTTCTAATTTACCACGATACATTAATATCTTTAAATGGCATGGATTTCCCGATCGAGTTAGCAACTTAATACGAATATACGTTACGTGATAATTCTATCAAGATAGTTTTAATAATAAAATGCAAATACACTATTACCGTTTGTACCTTGGTACACCACATACAGTTGCCCATGGAAAAATTGCTACATTGTATTTGAGCCTTCTTAATAATAGTAATTTCAAAGTAATAATAATTATTTTTTATTAATATTATTTATTACAAAAATATTATTAATATAAATACACTTTTATTTATGCAAGTACATTCACAAAAACATATTTATTTGAGACTAAAACTAGCCTATGTCCTTTCTCATTATGCAAGCTATCTCCTGGCCAAATTTGATTGAAATCAGTTCAGTGGTTTAGGCGTAAAAAGTAAGCGGACAGCGTTACCTTCGCATTTATATTAGTATAACTGTCAATCTATCCGGACTTTCAGTTCAAAGTCTTGAAGAAAGTCATGGAGAGAGCTAGTGTGACGATCACCCGGCTGAAGAAAAGTGACTTCTCAACAGAAGGACTGATACAAGATTTGAACCGGCTCCTTAAGTTCAAAGATGACCAACAGCAAGATGCCAATGCATTTCCGGAGACCAGCAAGGAGTTAGCGATGACGAGCTTAGCCGCTACCATCAAGTATACGGCCCTGTTGACTGAGAGCACGAACTTTGGAAGGTATGTCCAGTTTACCAAGGCTAAGATGAGATTTCTTACTGTTTCTAGGTATAAGTGTAAGAAAATATAAAAAAAAATCCTCCCATGATTTAGCTGTTCAATGTTTATAATAATACACTTTAAGTAATCACATAGTTAAAGAATTTAAATTGTTTGGCATTTTAGAAAAAACATCTTAGCCTTGCACATAATTTATGTACGTATTATTCTGTTGTCATCTTATAACAAGACTGTATGGTTGCCGGACACACAGCGAGGCGCTCATCTTAGTCGTCAGGAGTAGTGACGCATCTACATACTACCTCAGATAGACCTTCGGTTTTGTTTGAGGTTAGAGGTGCGTGTCCAAGGGCTGCAGTGACCACATAACATAAGGTGACCAGCACGCTCGTTAGCTACTCTTCAAACAAAAAAAAACATGAAACGCTATTTCAATCAGAACTATATGTTCCTTATCTTAAATAATTTAATCATATTAATCAATCAAAGAAATAATTATTTTTTTTAAATGAGCCTTTCTAATAATAATTTCTAACACGCACGTAACTTTGAAAAATCAGAGGTGCATGTGGGATTCGAATCCCAGCTCCTCGGTATGAGAGGCTGGGATCTTAACCACTAAGTTACCACTGCATATTAGAAATTAATGATCACTTGCCTTAATAATGAAGGAAAACATCGCGAGGAAACCTACATGCCTGAGAGTTCTTTGAAAAGTTCTCGAAGGTGAGTGAAGTCCACCAATCCGCATTTGGCCTGCTCGTTGGACTATGGCCTAACGCTTCTCATTCTGAGAGCAAACCGTGCCCAGCACTTGGACATTAATGGGTTGATGATAATAATGGAGATGACACTTTTTCCCTCAATCTTCACCTCTAATTCTGGGTTATAGCAGAGTTTATTTGCACTGCTGCGTTCCAGTCTCATGTTTGTGGTTAAGCAGACAGGTACTAAACGATGGGATTGTGTTTCATACTCACCCACGGTGACCCTCCGTAAAAAAAAATAAAACGCGCCTAAAGAAATTACACTTCGAATTTATATAAAGACGTTTAATATTATGATACATAGATGTTTAATATTGTGATATCAATCAAAATACCGTAATTTATCTGTACAGCTTATCCAGAAACCGTTATAACGATGACATTGGTGACCGGAGATTACGAAGTTTCGCGCGTAAAGACGTCTGAAGCTGTCACGCTTCCTGTTGTTAACGTGTTCTATTGGAAGATAGCTTGGAATGAGTGTACCTACCGATTGCATGTAATAACAACTAAATGTCATTCGTGAAGCTCATATAGTGTATGTAAAATATGCTAAATCTTGCATAACCGGTTTCGATTTTCAATGTCGTATTAGGTCCTGTCTCCTCTGTTTACTTAATAATTTCCTCTTTATTGTTGTTTAATTACGCATTTATCCTAAGTTTTAATTTAAAATGACGTCCACTTACGTATACGTACAATGAATGTAGATTATCTTTTTCTATCGCACCCCTCGCTGAAGGATAAAGATCCATCCACGTCAAATGGAGTCGGCAATCATCTTTTTTATGTTCGAAGAGTAGCAAACGAGCGTGCATGCCACCTGATGTTAAGTGGTCACTGCGGCCCATGGACACCTACATTTAACCTCAAACAAAACTGAATTTGTGTCTGAGCTCGTAAATAGATGCGTCACTACTCCTGAGGACTAAGATGGTCGCCTCGCTGTAAGTGTGTCTGGCACCGCGCATCTCCAACCGCACTCTGAAGGCGGTGGTAGTACTTCCCCGGACGAACCATAGTTCTACCACCTCATCAAACGGAGTAGGGTTTGAGGGTTCTTTTTTACCGCGTAACTTCCTCCTGAAGTATTTCCGGGCCGCTATGATATAAGGCTCTTCTAAAAAGGTACAAAAGATTTTTGCTTTAAATCTTCATTAGCCACTCCTCTGCTGTTGTAAATGTCCATGAGTGTAAGTACTTGCCATCGGTTGCTCGGTCTGCCTTATCGCTGCGCTAAGATATAGGTTCGTACCCATTATCATATGTTTGTTTTACCATATTTTTCTTTAACTTTTATGTAACGATAACTTTTTGTGGAAAAATATTGAAAATATAAAGTAGCGATCAATTAATTGACATTTTAATAAATTAACAAGCGCGACCCCGTTGTGATAACTCTCAATTTATGCTTTGTACCGATTATTATTGTTCTCGACACTTTCGCCGACCTACTTATTATTGATAAGTTTTCTCCTTTGCAGCTACTTAACTCAAGGATGCACACAAACGTACATACCTGTGGGTGTCCAATTAAGACTGACAAATAAATGTCGCACGTTAATATTATTATGGTACCTATATAATAATGTACACTTCAGGGCTTTTGTACCTACGATATCTTAAAGAACTTTTTTAGTTGTTACAAAAATCTGTCCTTTTTATAGCATAGATCAAACGAGCTATCTACTATTGTGATGTAGTGATGGTGACGCAGGGATGGTAAGTGATCACTGCCGCTCATAAACATCTACAATCAATTTTTTTTTTTATATATTTTTTATCTACAATCAACTCCAAATAGAGGCGAATTCTTATCTTAGGTGGGCCATAAATGCGTTGCTATTCCTGAAGACTAAATTGGGAGGCCTCGTAAAATTATCTCTCTCATACCACTCCCTTTAAACCAGAACACAACAGCGGCTGACTGCAATTATGAGGCCGCAAAGGGTTTTATCATGTATAAATATGATCAATATAATATAGTATGTCCTGAAATAAAGCAATCAATTTTCTAATATTCTGCATGTACAAATAATATTTAATTAAACCCTCAGTAAATGTGTATAAAACAAATTAATCTATCAACTTACGAAAAAAATAACAAGAATCATAATCAATATTATATAGTAAATCGGGAAAAAAAGGATTCCATCCCATATTATAAAAAAATACAACCGGCTTTGAAGTCGCTAGGAAATAAAAAATAATTTAATGAAGAGTATTAGTAAAATAGGTTTTCGTGATATTAATTTGCAGTAGTATTTATGATCGATGGACTAAAATCCTTCATAAAAAATGTTAAAACGTAATGTTTGGAGGTGCTGGGATTTGAACCCAGGACTTTCAGCATGCGAAGCAGACACTCTACCACTGAGTTACACCCCCAGATACTATACTACTGAATTCTCACTGGACATACCACTACGTAACTTCAGTGTCAACTACTTTCGAATTCATGACTTATTACAAGCGAACTGTTACCTGACTTCCAAATACCTATATATGTGAATTCGCAAACTATAGTGGTAATGGGCAGGCCATATAGCTAGAACCCTGTGATATATGAGAAGTTTAGATGTCAGTTGGTTGTCAACGAATAAAAATGGCTATTGTGTTTGCGGCGTTTTCTTA
>DWKL01002290.1:0-12945 GCA_018249415.1 Phareas burnsi | reverse complement strand
ATTGCTTGATTTAGGGTTCATTAAAATTACCCAAATTTTGTTCATGTCCTACTGTTTTTGTGGTCAATAAACGAAAAAAATCTCCACGCATTACGTAGATAAAAACTTTGTAGTCTGTTTTTTGTTTACGTAACAAAATGTAGGTTTCCTTTTCGATCTAATAGCGTCTTAACAAAAAGTAGGCATTGTGTAAGCAATTACATAATCCGGTTTTCATAGCTTCCGAGTGAAGTATCTACGTTAGGAGTTCAACAAAATAAGAACAACAAAATAAATAGGTACTGACCAGTGTTCCCATTGTGTTGCAAGTGAGCGTACGTCCAAGGTGTAGTTAAAACTATTCGATAACAAGTGTATTCAGTGGCTTTTATATGTATAGCACCTTCCATTGCCGGTGAGAGACGCCTTCCGGCCGGTCGAACTATTACTTTCTTCAGCGCTCGCTGCGATCAGTTCTCCACAGCATAGTATCTATAGCGCGCCTCACATTCACTACCTATTTCACTGCTTTCATAAAGCGCACCAAAAGAGCACTTGTGCGTTCTTGTTATGTTTAAGTTTATTGTATATTTAAGATAGAATTGATAGGGTTTGAGGTGAATACAAAATAAAAACAATTCTCAAGAGTTAATGATATTACCGTAAAGTAGGTTTATAAATGTAAACATTTAATTATTATTTTTGTAATTCTAAAGAACTAAAACATAATTATATAAAGGTTACGACTTAGAACATCTTTATGTTAAATTGAAGATGGTGTAGGTACTCCAAGTGAAGTGGTTTCCAGGTTCATGAAAGTAATATAAACAAATTTAACAGACCTATAAGCACTACGTAATAACGTATGTACGTTATTTCCTCAGTTACGTAGGTTTGTTACGTCAGATATTGACTACATAGCGGAGAAATTTACGCCAAGAGATTATTTGTATATATACACTTGTTGACTGAATAATTTTGTTACAATAGCATACAAGATTCACCGTCTGTAATATAGGTGCAATATTCCAGATTTTGGTGGCCTTTCGTACGGTTTAATGTGGTCGATATATAATTGTCTCAATTAATGGCAGTAGTATTGTAGATAAACATCTATAGTCGGCAACATATAGGGTTGAACTCTTACTTGAGGTTTAAATTAGAATGTCTCAAATAAGTGTATTATCGAATAAGTTATCATCAAATCATAAATCAGAACAAAGCAAAGTTTATACCGCTGTTACAAGGCAGAAATAGATGCAGTGGTACCTTTAGAGTTAATTCTAGAAGGGTTATATGATATTTAATTTTGGTTAGCGACCACATTTATTAGTTATAGATCCCGTGAACTAATAAAAACAGAAGAACTCATTAAGCATAGTTATGTAACCAAAATATTCATTTTATTTACAGATGTCTAGGAAATTTTTCATTTAAGTATATTAATTTCCGACCAGTTGGGAGTGAACTGAAATTGGTAATATTTTAAGTTTCAAGAAGTGACCAACATAATTTTTTTAAGCATTTCTATTTATTTAAAAAATACCGTCGTTTACATTTATACTTTACAGTATTACATCTATGGTCTGTCACAACTAAATAGAAAGTAATTCTACAGTCGGAAAATTGTAACGACCCTATTTGTTTCGGGTACGTAAGATGTTAAGTTCTAGTTTGATTTTATTCCTAACTACAGAAGTAGCCTACGACAGTGTGCTATTAGAATTCTTAAAAAAAAATTGATCAACCAATTCAGTGTTGTGTATACATACCATACCATTTGATACAGACAACATTACTAGACAAATCTTGCTTTAAAATTAGGGCTAACAGTAAAACATATTGCAAGGCTGTACATAATACATATTTATTTTATTAAGTATATTACAAATAAAAAATTTAAGAATGTGAATAAAATTATATATTGACAATTATATTACATACTTGAAAATGTTTAAACTTTCATTCTATCTGAGAGTACTCTGACAATAGAACCTGAACCTCCAATATTGTACGCCTTTTCATGCCAAAGCAGGAGATGTCCACTGGAGCCTTCGGATGGGTATTCAAATCCTCTATAAATATATTTCATCAGTACATCAATGTCATCTCGTGATAGGGTTCCCACTACTTCCTCTATTTGTGCAGACTTGATTGCCAAGAGAACTTTAAGAGTAAGGGCCAAGGCACTGTCCTGGTAACAAAATTAACTATTAGTTTCAAGTATGAAATATTAAAAACAAATGTAGATGAAATAGTAATTCTATCTATCTATAGTTCAAACAAATGCACCATATAATATGATATTAATATTTTTAGGAGTGGCTGAGCCACAATGAATAAAAAGAATTACATTAGTTAAAAAGTTACTATATGAAATATTAACCAAGTTACAGTTTGGTTACACCAAACTGTAACATAACCAAAACTTGAAGTAATGCCCATGCTTGTACCCGGATTAAACTGGAAGCTTCAGGTAATTATGAATGGGTTTTGCAAAAAGTATGTTCGTGACCAAATTAGCACAGACACACATATTAGAAACAGACAAAATAGTATTAAAGGGCATTATCAATCATTTGGAAATAATTTTAATGAAAAATTGTGCAAAAAATCAACAATATTCTATAATATAAGCAGTATGATCAGTGTATGATCGAAAATAGAATAGGAGACATAAAATCATTCAATTCTGCTATGTACATATAAAACTTACTTTTATCTGCTGATCAGTTGTTCCAAGTGGTGCATTACCTAATACAAGTTTGAGGGCTTCAACATATCTACCTGTATATTTTTTGTTAAGAAAATAAATAATTTTATGATATACCAACTAAAGTTATCTATTGTTAATTTTGTTTCAACATGAACCCATTACTGTTTCATTGCTGGCCAAGGTCTACTCTAAGAATAAGACATCCATGTTGGCTGAGTCTGGATTGCACACATCTTTTGACAACTTTTTATAGAACTCTCGGACAACTACATTTCCAACATGTGGTAAACATGGAGGAAATGTCTGAGAGTTCACAGTTAATGTAAGTGATAATAAATTTAGGCACACAAAATATGCATATCAATTCCAAAATCAAAACTGTGTTCCTGGGATTTTAATCCCAGACTCTGAGTCTGAGAGATTGAAATCTTACCACTACACTATCACTGATTTAACAATTTAGATTTTCAGGATCAATGTTTAACTTTACCCCATGTGTACACAAAGTTGTACTCCCCTCAATGTAGGAGAATAATTTTTGGAAAGAGAATCACGGACATTTGTCCCATTAAATTTAAAATACTTCTACTTACCACTTAATGTGATTATAAGTAGAATTATTGTTATGCTATTAATAAGGGCTAAGATTTTTTTTGGCTTTCAACTGCTTCTTTATTATCTAATACTACATTATTAACAATAACATTGAGATGCAGGGCAAAATAGATTGATAGCATATAAAATTAGTCCAATAATACATTTAACTCCAAAATAATTTATTAATCTATAATAATGATTTATTATTTAATTATCATCATTACTAAATTTGTTTAAAAATTTTACTGATTGAAAAAATTAATTTGGACTAGAGCAGGACTATCAATAAAATATGTAACTAAGACACTTATTATATCAATTGTAATGATTATATCAACTAGTATTTAACTAATCCAGTAATCTAAAAATTTAATAAATCAATTTAATTCCTTACTTTATTACTAAAGTTTAATATTTGAGGTGTACATAAGTTAGGTGAATAATATTTTAATGAGTCTAAACGTGAAACAGTTACTCATTATTGAAAGAGATAATAAGTGATGATTCATACTATAGCTACTACCAAAAAAAAATCTTGCGAATATTATATCCAAGACGGTGAATCAATTAATAAATATAGGATTCATTTTAAAAGGATATTGATTAAGTAATGTGCACACTTCTCCTTCGTCAGGTCCCGTGGGTGCCGATTGTTCAGCTTCATCTTCCTTGAAATTGTCTTCATTATATTGATCTATATCTATTTTACGAAAAGCTGAACTTGATGTATTTTTAGCCATTTCGGTTGAGTCTAATAAGCCGTTAAAGATGTTTTTTTCTGAATTAATAAAAAATAAAAACCTTTATTAGATTGTTTAGATAAATTATCAGCCGTTACGTCAAACCAATGTCAAAAGTGGCAGTGACCCTACCACAGATTCGGCAGTGATAATGAGCACTATCAGTATATTAATATCTATGCTGGGCCATTACTATCAGCGACAAAAACAAATTTATTAAGAAAGAAAAGTAGTTATTAGGTAGGTAAAAATTCCAAATCTATGGATAGGTGTACAATATGTTAAAAACCATTTAGCATTTAAACCATACAATTAAAATATTTAAGTAGGATTTTAGTGGAATGGTATTTTAAATAACATATATTAATTATTTATTTTGAACAGTAAAATATTAATAAATATGCACATTTGTTATTGAAATTAAAGGTTGAATGATTGTTGAAATTTGTATAAGATTTAAATAAAATAACACAATTGAATGTGTTGTCATACATTGCAAGTACTTAAGTCATTGTCATCCATCAGACATTTTTAGTGATTGTCAACATATGATCTTTATAAAAGATTAGTTTTTAATTGTTTTAGATACATTTGTTGTATTCAAACGATATTATTGTTTCGTCGATTAAAAAAAGCAACAGAAAGTGTTAATTTCTTCTACCCGTAACTTTTTATAAAACTCGGTCAGAATGACAATGGGTGATGAACTGCCCGTCACTTCCTTGGTTTTGCCAGTCCTTATACGTCCTGTTTTAACTCAGGTAATTATTGTTTTGTTTTTAAGACCCTTATAACAGTTTATCTAAACTATCATCTTGGTGAATAATCTACTAATTAGTATAAGAGTTCCCCAATTGTCCCAATTTGTTAAAATTGCACTAGTTATCCATTTTCTATATCTATCTTCCACCTTATGATATAAATCAAGTAGAAGTGTTCATTTTGATTGAACTAAGTGATTGTATGAGCATAATTTAATTTTTTTGCAATTACAGCTAGAGAAATATGATTTGGGTGCATCCCAAACATTGCGTGCAGCCCTTACTAAGGCAGAGGCAGCTGTCCCCGGATTAAATTATGATTTAGTAGCAGGCATTATGCGACGGGCAGACATACCTGTCAATATGAATGAAAGTTTACTGCGTCTTCAAGGGACCCTTACTGAGGCTGAGTGTAATCAATTTTTTAGCTTCAAATGTAAAGTAATTCCATATATGTTTTATTTATTATTATGTGGGTGTTCTTATATAAGAAATGTATGTTTCTCTTGCATGCTATAGCCAACACTATTAGTGTCTATTCTACCAGTTCTCAAATTCTTGAAAGTTGTTGACCATTTATGCAAATACTTAAATAGTAAAAATATAGCTTTATGTTGGTTAATTGAAATGAATATCTTGCTTGTATATATAAAAATAATATACATCGGAACTGGAGGAAGTGAGCCAGTGGCAAATAGCAACATTTATTTTAAAATATGCAGGTGCCGATTTAAGATTAAACCGATCAGAAGAGGCTTTCCAAGAACTGAATAAAAAATCCTCTGCATTGAAAAAAATCCTGAGCAGAATACCTGATGAAATCACTGATAGAAAAACTTTTCTGGAAACTATCAAGTATGTTGAAAATGAATTTATATCTGCAGTAATAATATAAAATTTATGACTTTTTATTTAACAAACTATTTGATTAATTGATAGTGTCACTGAATATCATAATTTCCTTATTACAGGGAAATAGCTTCAGCAATCAAGAAGCTGCTGGATGCAGTAAATGAGGTATCTACATACACACCTGGGCCTGGAAAGCAGGCTTTGGAACAGAGAAAAAGGGAATTTGTCAAATATTCGAAGAGATTTTCTAATACTCTCAAAGAGTATTTTAAAGAGGGACAGTAAGTATATTATCTATTTCCTACAATATATTTGATCTTTTTAGTGCCAGTTATTTTATTATATAAGAGCTTTCATTGTTTAACACATTGACTGCAGTGCAAATATTTGAAACAATCAGTAATGCAACAGGCGTGCTCCAGTATGGCGGCATACACTGTTTACATGAGAGCCGCACCACCATCCTCATAGTCTACCGTTAAGCAGTTTTTGTGTTTCGGTTGGAGAGGAGTGGTTGCCGGGTACTCTTTCAGTGAGGCAACCATCTTAGTCCTCAAAAGTAGTATTCAATCTATGTATGACTTTAGATAGAACTTCCGTTTTGTTGGAGGTTAGATATGGGTTAGGCTGCAGTGACCACTTAACACCAGGTTGCCTACACCCTCATTTGGTACTCTTCAAATATATATATATATATATGTATTAAAATATATATAGTATATCGGCTGTGACCATTTTTCTTATACTGAAAACTTTGATGACCGATTAATATAGAGTGTGCATTATTAATGCTATTAGTTCTGTATACCTAGTGTATTTTGGGTCTGAATAATATGCTCATACCAAATGGTACTTGTACAGGCAAAATATATGGCTCTCTAGCATGATATCCTTACTCTGTAATTTTTCTATTATTTGTTAAATATGACACCTCAAGTTACGATGGTACCTATTATTTCTGATAGAATTGTTGCATTCTTTTAATTATCTTGTTTTTTTATAATGCTAATTTACAATTAGATGAGCTTTCATAGGTTAACTATAATTAGCTCATTCTGTGCAGTTAGTACACTAATACATATTTCACATCACTGACATTTTTTCTTTTATTTTAGGGCCAATGCAGTGTTTGTAAGTGCACTCTACTTGATCCATCAAACAAACCAAATCCTGTACACTGTTAAAAACAAGTCTGAGTGAATTGTTTTTATTGCTTTGGGTTTATTCAATAGAATTTAAATATTTTTAAGAATTAGTATAAAAAGCTTTTCAATATTGTTACATTGCTGTTTTGTAGTGATGACTGTGAGAAATGTTTATTAAAAATTGTTTTTTAAGATCTAGGCACCAATAATTATTGTATTTTAACATAAAATTAAAGAGTTTATGAATTTATGAATATGATAAATCCTAGTTTAATGTTATGAGCTGCACTTTTGTAAGATACATTACATGTAATACCAATATTTTTTCTTTGTTATTCCATGTTTATTTTTTTTCATTTATTGACAGATTGTACATTGTAGTTGGTAAAAATATCATGTAATATAGTATTACTACTAACATTTAACGTAATTATTTGCCATTTGTCTTCCCTTATATTATGAAATCTTTTATGCAGCTTTCCAGCTCTTAAGCAGGAACTCTAGAAATTGGATCTAATTAAAAATACCATTTCAAATGTCACTCCTTTGGAATTCCTCTACCTTGTTTAAGTTCCATTCTCGTTTTGGGATTATATGTATTGGGTCATGACGTGCTACCCGGTTCAACTAATCCCGTACGAAAACCCTCAAACTCCACACTTTATCGGAAGAATAGCTTCCTATTAGATTTACTGTTAATAGGGTGAAGACGGTCAATCATTCGCATTCCAGCTTCATTATCAGACCATGAACATTATGTAAGTGCTTATACCTGAGCGACCAAGCTTCGTTCATATCATCGGGCATATTAAAATTATTACAACTGTGCTAATAATAACGTAAATATTCTGTTGTAGGTAATATTAATAGCTAATAGTGCCTTATGTTATTACTTCTATATTCTATAAGATGGCGTTGCAATAACAAACTTATTTATTATTAAACCGAATAAATTTGCTAAGTAGAATATTATCTAAATGCAAAATAATATCCAAATCGTAAGAACCGTTTGATGTCACCTAGAATCTGACGTTTTTGTATACAATTGTTTTTTTTTAATGGGATCGCAAAACGTCATCGCAGCGTTTCAGATTGGGTGATTGGGCTTGTTTAACCGTCATAGTTTTTCCGGGGATCATTGTTGCCATTAACACCCCATTACTGTTTCACTGCTAGGCTCGGGTGTTCCCTCAAGATGGTAAGGTTTAGTCACGCTGGTTAAGTGTTGATTAGTAGATTTCATATACCTTTGAGAATAATGAAAAAAACTTCCAGACATGTAGGATTCCTCAAGATGTTTCCTTCACCTTTAAAGTAAGTGACAATTTAGCTTCAAAAATCAGATATATTACTGGACTATTACAGCTCTCCAGAGAAACATTTACATTCGATCACAAAAAAAACTAAGTTCGTTCTGAAGTAGGTGCCCTTTTTCACTTGACTTATATTTTAAGGTCCCTTATATGGTTTTATTTGGGAGCATCGTCATCTGCAAATTAGCAATTTTTAAGTTTTGCAAATTATAAGTTCGAACAACAAGCGATCGGTATAACATAGCTGTAGGTACAATTTAGCCAGTTTTTTTAGTTATACAAATGTACTTTATACAATAAACGATTCATACATTCCATTAATATACCTAATTGAAATCTTCTTTTTATACCATAGAAGTAGCGAAGCAATATACAGTCCACTTGATGGTAAGTAACCACGACTGCTCATAGATACCTAATCAACCTAAAATAAGATTTAAATTCTACCAGAAGTCGGTCAAAGATGTGTTGCTACTTCTAAGGACTAAATTGGAACGACTCATGTAATGCCCCACTTTTTTTTAATTGAATATACATTTATTTTACCAAATTTCTTTTGGAATTATGTAGGCTTTTGTAATTACGTAGGCTTGTTCGGGGATAAATACCTTGCTAATATTATACAACTGTATTTATGTGTACCAAACATGAAAAAACGATCCTAATAAGCGGCGTTATTCAGCTACGCAAACGTCAAATGTATAATTCAACTTTTGTATGCTAACAGAACGATTGTTAGTCATTTAAATATCTGCTTGCCTGCAACATCATCCAGACACCGATTA
The DNA here is from genome assembly GCA_018249415.1 of Phareas burnsi. Taxonomy (NCBI): domain Eukaryota; kingdom Metazoa; phylum Arthropoda; class Insecta; order Lepidoptera; family Hesperiidae; genus Phareas; species Phareas burnsi. The sequence continues at coordinate 4,057 of DWKL01002290.1, read as the reverse complement.
TGATTAAAATTATATTTGCTGTTGATAGAAGTCTGTAATAATTACATTCCTAATTTAAAGTCATGTCGTATAAAAAGGGCCATAGATTAGCTTGTTCCTGTCTGAAAGGTGTAGTAAGTATTGGCACAAATTTTGACTAAAAACTTCGAGTAGAATTGCTCAATGGGATTCACCAGGGTGCTGAGCATTATCTAGTAGATTAATTGATTTTACCCACTTTATTGCGCCAATAGCCAGTCGGTCATTAAATAAAAATTGGGTAACAGTAAGGAAAAGTTCTACGCCATCGATGGTAGCCAGCGCCGACCGGAGCAATCTTGTCACCCTAGACGTATGATCTGAAGAGCGCCCCGTTAAAATCGAACATTCGCGTCCTGACCGACCATAGTGATAATGTCGGTAATCTTGTATCTTTCCCAGACCACCGCCAAAATTTCAGCGCCCTAGGCTGTCTAGTTCACTTACATCGACGGGACCCGCTTAGTTGTAACATAAAATTACTTAGGTTATAGGAGTCAAAAAGATAGACGATTCAAGTAACGAGGATATAAAATACTTCTTATTCTATTCCCGGGTAAGTAGTAACTAAACCTAGGGGTATATTACGAGATCCTTACCATTTAATCTATAATAGGTATTAGATATCAAATTATCTTTAACGATTTATCATCTACTTGTATAACCGTGTAACGTCCTAACGCTGTACTTCTTTATTGCTTTAGTTTATTTACAGGCGTTCCTTACCTTTTAATGTAAGTGTGACAAGATATATGTTCATGGGAAAAAATAAGCAAGGTGGTTTTTTGACAGTTTGGGATTACTGGTGTATTTTAAGTGAAAGAGTTTAGTAAATACATTTCGTGACTGCATTGACGTGGGTCATGAAGCCTGCGTTGTGATTCGTCTCGTCGTGCGACAGCGGACAATGGCTGGTCGTGCCTCTTGCCCTCGACGCGTCTCAGTTATTCCTGCCCATGACACTTGACACGGGAATCCACGGTCCACGACCTCACATATTTCCGCGTACACGTTTTTTACTTCATTCAATCGAAGTTGACTATTGGCTCAAACAGCGATTCATGAAAGGGCGTTCTTATAGTTTTTTTTTTTGTTTTGTAATGACTTACTGATTAGAAGCGTCAAGAAATACAACATACTTTTGAACCTTCATAATATACAGACTTTAGTTGTTTGCCTGTGACGGTGTTCACTTGTGAGGGTGTTCACCGAGATTAATATAGATACTTGGTTCCTGTATTATTCTTAATTTCTGATAGTTATTACACAGGCATAGAGTTGTGATAGCCCAATGGTGCCTGTATATATATTTCAGTCTCTAACATTGGAGAAACGGATTCGAATTCATAAGACGTCTGATTTTTCGAATTAATATAGAAATTATTACATAATGTAAATCGTGTCCACATGTCTCACGTTATCACGATATTCTCAAGGGTGTATAAAGGCGACACCCCTCATTTTGATCCAGCTGTGGGACAGGTTGTTCACGAATGTATTATTGTAACGAAACAATCATTATTAAATTATACTTTTCACAGTAACACTCGGCCTCATGCTAGTTTAGATAGGATATTAATCGTACACAAAGACAAGTACACGAACACCACATCCCAGAACAGAAATCTAAATTCATTATTTAGATTCCTGCCTGTCCGGGGATCGAACCCCCTTTACGTGGCAGACCATAGCGCCAGGTCACCTTGTGACAAATAAAAATCAAGATTAGGTAAAATAACTTTTAAATAGTTGATTTGTATACAACAGTAAGAACTTAGATTTATATCTAGGAATAACAAAATTAAAATAGCGGTAGTTAACCGTTATTTTAATTTTGTTTATATGAAAGTAAAATGATTTTCGAATGTGTCAGTAAGTGACTACTGTATTAAAAAACTATTAAAACCTTTATTATAAAACAAATGTTTGTCACTTACAGCTGGGCTGATAGCTTGTAAAAACCAGCCCATTCATACAATAGGTCACTTTCTTTCCGGATCAAATGCGAACGTTCGTCTTATGACACCGAATCTTAACAATGAGTCAATCATGCGGATCAGTTAAAATATTCATAGCTTTAAAGCGGAGGCGTAATCGATTTTAACTTCGGCGCGTCAGTCCTGTACCGGCGCCGAGCAGATGAAAGCGCATGATATGTTCACATTTATGGTAGGTACGAATGATTGTACTACCTTACAATGCCATTTCTCTGTAACGTTACCTTTATATGTATACCTTACACAATAAAGAAACATTAATTGTCTCCTACATTTTTCCCACGGCGCCGTAACGTTTGGCATAGGTACCTACTGTTCAACAATGTAAATTGTATTAGATTAATGCACAGCCATGATTAGTAGTAGGTATCTAAGCAATGATAGCTTAGTGACGTCAATTACGACCAGAGGGAGTGGGGTGGGGGTGTGGAGGGTGTTGATGTTTCAATGCACATCTGATTTTTTTTAAATATGCGCGTATTTGATTAAGTATTCGTTTACTTTAAAGTTAAAGAAATACTATGAGGAAATTTACCTACACACCTACGTTTTTCATAAAGTTCACAAACATTTATGAAGTCTACCGATCTGCACTTAGCGAGTGTGGTTGACTATGGCCTATACCTTCGCATTATGTGAGGAGACCCAAGTCTAACATGATGACAATGGCCAGCGTGGTTCATCATGATGAACCACGCTGGCGACTTATTGTAATATTCTCAATAGTGGTAGAACTTATCCGCACGATAAATTTATTACATTGCGCATAAACTTATTTATCAATTTCTGCTACAGTAGATAATAATAAAATAGTAATGGTAGGTAAAAAGCACTAAATAGAAAGAACATACATAAAAAGTACTTTCTTATTTCGAATTTGGTAGAACTTCCTGTCGTTAGTCTGGGGCGGCACCACAGTCGCACCTATTTCTGTCTTATTGCAGCAGTGCGGTGCTTACGTATTCACTTCGACGCGTTCCATTTTAATTTTCAGGAATAAAAACAAAATGTACGAACACTTTCTACACTCATAGTTTCACATTAGGACACTGTGTCGTGGGTGTCATGGACACATTGGGACAAGTACACAAACACCCAGACGTCGAACAAAATTGGATTATTTCATCATTTACATGTCTGCCTGGCCGGGAATCTAACCCGGAACCCCCTACGTGTCAGTCCGGTAGGGTAACCGCTGTAACACGCGTGTCATCATCGCGTGGCGCAGCGGCAGTAATAACGCATCTGTGTTCTACATGGAGTTGGTTACATGTCCATGGGCGCTTAGCGTCATGTCAGCTGCATACTCGTTCTTTTCTTCTAATGTAAATTAACTCTGAATATTTTAGTCTTCAGGAAACTTTAAGTAGATAACGAAAGCGTTACTTTTATCCAAAGTAATATATTTAAAAAGGCACTAACCATAGGATATCGGTATGATTTTACGTTCTACACTACAAATGAAAAAAATGTGATTACTTTTTTTAAGTTTCTTTGTGAGTACTGTATATTAATATTTAGTTTAAAGCACATACCTAGTATTGTAATATAAATATTGTTAATGCTTAGTATAACAACTTTAGTATGTCTATGATATTGTATTTCCTATTAGTCTGTGTTTTTTAACGTAATGGAAGTAGCAAACGAGCAAGCATAACATCTTAGGTTGAATGATTACTACCGCACGACATCTGTTACCAACTCCATATAGAACAGAAACTGAGGACTAACGTTCGAAAAGTCAACTCCTTCCCAACCAGAACACAGAATACAAATGTACTACGAGTATGCTAGGTGCATATTAATAGCATATAAAATAACAAAAAATGTAGAAGGATTGAAGGAAATGATCATTCAACATGGCTCCTGTTATAGAGTAAATACTATAAATTATACCTAATATATACCTACTTATTCGTTTTTGACTTTTCATATCTAAGGATGTGAATTGTACATTGAATACAACATATTTTTGATACGTATTTGAGGTTGTTTTATTAATTAATTAAATACTATTTATTTATTAATTACTAATTAGAGAA
>DWKL01002289.1:0-12945 GCA_018249415.1 Phareas burnsi | reverse complement strand
AAAAGACATACATTTTAGACAGCATTAAAAAAAAGAATCAATTTTTATAGGAGTCATATCTACATATTGAACGGCATACCTACATAAAACACACCCGTATTCAAATAAAAGGTCACGTTAAAGATATTTATATAGATAGATAGATATCCTTCTTTATTATATATATTTTTATATTTATTATATATGTATTTGTATTTAGGAGATCGCGTAATTCGATTTTTAAAGGAGATAAGTTATCAATTCGTTTGTTATCGATTTTGTATCAGATCGTCACGTCGTGGCGATTTTGGCCTGTTTATGTTAACTTCGGCATATTGGGCCTTGCGCTATCTGGTCGAGTGTACGATGTAGGGCGTGAGTGTGTATTATCGGACACATGATTTAGAAAGGTGTCGATAGGTAAAGGGAAGCGTATCGTATAATTAATTCCGCAGTCCTATTATTTTATAGTTTATTACACATGAACCATATTTTTGTCCACGTGTGAAAGTGGTTCGAATGATGACAATCAAATGTAATAATACATTTTTGTCGGCTCTGTTTTTCATCATCAACCCATTAATATCCCATTGCTGGGCAAGGGTGAAAATGAGTGTTAGGCCACAGTCCACCACGCTGGCCAAGTGCGGATTGGTAGACAGTGTGGATTGGTAGACTGGTCTGTTTTTAAATGGATGATAAGTTATGATTTGTTTGTCTCATTAAATAGTGACGTAAGTATGATTTTAAGGAAGGTAGTAAGGATGTATGATGTTTGTTGATGTAAAACTTGATGTCCTGGGGCTCTTAAAAACAAGCAAAAAGAGGTCTGCTTCGAAGCCGGCGATGCATCGGCGACTCCGTTGGTGTCGCAAATGTGTATAGGCGGAGGCGACCAACAGGTGACCCGTCTGCCTTAGCACTAGTTTAAGATATATAACAAAGTAACCAAAATACCAACAAATGTTATTGTTTCGTATATTATGTTATGCATACATATATATATATATATATATATATGCGCCCAGCAGTGGGACATAAATGGGTCGATGATGATGAATGTATGAACGAGGAAACTTATAATAGATGAAGAAATATATATCATGATTGTGATATAATTTTTTGACATTGAATTATGCGAAGTATTTGTAGGTGGGCTTGAATTTGAATTTTCAATATTTATTGGGTATTAATTGATTTAGCTTTGAGAAGTTTTTAGGTATTGTTAACGGTGTATTCTAAAGTATGATTGTAGCAATGTAATAATTATGTTTACGGAGAATAAACGTGCGATGTATGTTGAATGTATTATGTGTTTATTTTTAATAGAGTGTACGATACATAGAGATACATTATTGAACATAAATAATTTATCGAAAATGAGATATACCATTAAAATTTAATTCTGAAAAACTATTTACATTATTATTATTATTATTAACAATTATTATCTATTAGGTTTTGATATCAATTATATTGTCACGTTTATTCTTGATGATATAACGATATGTATTTTTCAGGTAAGCAATTGTTTATGGAGTAATGTTGGGAGAACGACTTGTAAACGGGAGTGTGATTAATTGCACCACACTAGGGAATAAGCGTTAGCCTTGATACGAGATATTATTACTAAGTATTAGAATAATCGGCGAATATTCTCGTAAAGAAATAGAAATGGACTCGTACATTGTGTTCCGTTACGGGAGGACGAGGGTGAGATAGAGTAGCGGTCACCTAATACGATTTAAAAATACAATATTAATTAATCCACTAACTAACATTTGCAGCACTGACTTTGTCGGATAGTTAAATGTAATAAAATAAATATCAGGTAAAGTCAGGTGGGTTCATTAGTCAATGTTCTATACATTCCTGTGTGTGACGGATACTTGATGATCGTTTTAATTTTATGCTACGATTTTTATTTACCATTTTCGATAGAACGCTACTTTTGCTATCATTTGTATTATTCTTCGCTCACCCTAATGTCAAGTTGTAAATCACCATTCAAACTGATTAGACATTTTTGTATGACTTCATGTTTTGTTTGTCAGATTTTTTCATTTTGTTCAAATCCATCCATCCAAAGGAAATATATTTTATGATAAAATCACACAATTTTTTATCAAACTTTCCGGTCGATGTGTTTGGTAGTACCGACGGCACGTTATCACCGTAAGTCCCAACCAGTTGGAGGATCATGTGTGGCAATTATGTTGATAATCTAATAGTTCGATTGGAAATTGATAAAATAAAAACGAACACTGAATGAACTAAATTAAAAATATATATGAAATAAAAAAAAGATTGATTGTAAATTGAATTTTTGGTATATATTGCGCTATTGATCCTCTATATAATTATAAACTTTATCATGCTTCAGCATTTCAAAAGGAGGGTCACAGGCATGAAAACAAATTGGTGTAATATCACAAAAAATAACATTGGAATCAGTGAGAAGTAAAAAATATATATACAAGAAAAAATTTAATGTACACAAGTATAAAACATTCGAAATTTTCATTTTCTTATGCTGTGGTCCTTCGAGTCTGGCTTTTCTAACTTTAAGAGGGTCACATGCGTTTTATATAATTGTTCTTATAATTGGCACTACCGAGGAAATATTTCAAAATTACATTATATTAAAATTGCAATTGGTCCTCGAGCTCAGATCACGCTTGGCATGCTGAATTATAAATGTTGCCATGACAAAGTGCCACACAGAAAATTACTATGGTATTTAAAAAAAAGTTGCTAGTACTTTATCATGTTCAATGTTTTATATAATTTATCTTTTTAAAATTATCAACGATATGATCATAATTTTTTGTTGCTAGCAACTTAGACGGGGTTGCCAGTCCTATTTGAAAATTTTGCATTTTTTTTTAGATGCGCATTCGTTATCATTTATATTAAATAATATTGTAGGGCATTTTGTTTATTTATTCCGATAATCACACAAGCAAATGGTCTGTAGAAACATTAATTATTAGTAATCCAAACTATAATGTTACTGTAAATGTAACTAGAGACATACGGTCTACATACACGCGTTCACTTAACTTTACATATTTTCAAGTATTCATTCTAGTTAGCAGCTTTTAGTTCGCATGCACTGTTAGCCGTACTCTGCATTATATGTATTTCGTTAAATAGGACTGCAACCCTGAACGCTGCAAACACACTCCCAAACGTCGACCGATTACAAGAATCCATAATTTATATAAAGCTATCAATGTGCGTGTGAAACAATTTTTAGATGTTCCAGACGTTAATGTTGACTATTTTCAGATGTTAAAGTCAATGTTAACAATTATCGGATGTTAACGTCAATGTTAACAATTATCGGATGTTAAATTCAATGTTAACAATTGTCAGATGTTAAAGTCAATGTTAACAATTGTCAGATCTTAAAGTCGATGTTAACAATTATCAGATGTTAAAGTCACAAATGTGTTTGCAGTGCAACTCTGTGTGGCACTTGTCGTATGTACGCTAACGGGCTCTCATGTTGCAGGATCGAGGACGAGTGGGTCCCCGAGAAGGACGTGAAGCGGATAAAGCGGGTCGAGATCGCCGACCTGCCGGCGCGCACCAAGGTGCTCCTCTACGAGCAGTTCTGCGACTCGTACAGGAAGACGCCGTCGCCCCCGCCGGTCCGGAAGCCGCCGCCGGCGCCCCCGCAGCCCTCCAGGCTGCTGCCGACGCGCACGTGCACCTCGTCCCGTTTGCTCAATAACCTGATAGCGAAGAAGAAGGCCGAGGTGAGGAACGACTGCAACGCAACCAACATGCCGATGCTGATGGACGAGGAGCGCGCCGACCGCGTGGAGGTGAGCGGCGCCAAGAAGAGGAAGCTCGGCCGGCGGTACGGCGGGAACGCCTTCTGGCCCTCGGGCCGGTAGGCCTCAGCGCCACGCGGGTCGTCGGAACGAGGTAGATGTTGTCTTTGATGTAAAGTAAAATATGTGCGCGATGATTTTGGGAAACTCATGTGATGGTTGAAGAACGTAGATCAATTCAACATTAACGATAATTGCGTAAATAAGAGGCACCAGTCTTGGATTTTTTTTTTACGCGAGTAAAGTAGCAAACGAGTTTGCAGACCGCCCGATCTTAAGTGGTCACTGAGCCCGTGGACGTCCACGTCTAAACTCAAACAGAAGTGAAGCCCTATGAGGTCGTATGAAGATGCGTTATTACTCCTGAAAACTAAGATGGTCACTTATAAGGTCGGTTGTAACCGACAGCCGCACCTCTCCGACCGAAAGAGGAATTGCTTCACGGCGGATTCTGAGAGCGGCGTCGGTATCTCGCCGGTCAATAGTTCTACCAACTATTTGATATTCATTTTATGTCGATTCAAGAAAATACCTCGAATACGTCAGCTCGATCCACAAACCAATCGATAGAACCGTTTAAGAGGTACATTTAGTACATAATATAATTTTTTATTCAGAATGGTAAAGATACCCTATTGAAAATAATTTAACGGTAACGCCCTTTCTAAACACCTCACAGTCTAGTAATATTAGCTCTACAATAGTCACTTCTTTTCTCTTTAATAATACATAATCTTTAGTTCTGTTAGACGGCTGATTGTCGTTGATATTACGATATTTGTCAGATTAAAATACTGCTACCATTCTTTGGTAAATCCTTTGAGGTTTGAGGCCTTTCGTGGTCCATTGCTGGACGTAGGCTTTCCCTAATGCGCCAATCCCATCGATCTTGTACCCTTGAATCCAACGGCTTCCCGCAGTCTCCTTCAGATCAATAAGTACGCCAGGTCAGAGGCGCTTTGTGCTCCTTTTGGCCAAGTGCGTTCGCCACTTGGGAATCTTTCTTTTTTATAACGACCCGCGTGGCTCTCAATGGGTTCCACACCGGTCTGATATGCAAAGGTGCCGTATTAGATTCCCGATCAGGCAGATATCTAAATGATAAATTTAGTTTTCTGGGTCAGGGTGTTTGACCGTCTTGTACGTGTCGATGGCACCTACGACACAGAGTATCCTAGTGGGTGGTTACGAGTGTAAAGCGGGTTTTTTATTTTTTTAACGGTTATGACTGAGCTTGCCCGTTAAGTGTTGCCAATGATTAAGTAAATAAATCTTATTGTAAAATATGAAATTTGTCCAAAACTGGTGCCCAGCTTATATGTTTGACACTACAAAAACATAAATAATGAAATATTACTTAAATTAATTTAAAGTTGCCATGATAATTCCGCGCATATGAAAGCTACATAGACAACTCGACATCGACACGTCTCCCTTGTTTTCACTACCCGAACGATCCGCACTGTGGTGTCGAACACGATCCGGTGTAGACGCGGTGCGACGTCACCGTGCGCGCGCGCCAGTGCGGATCGACCTCGTATCGTCCGCGTCACGCTACCGGCCGCCGTCGATGTAATGTGTTCAAAATGTCCTCGGTGTTTTTCGATGTGACCGCCTTATTGGGGGTGTTTTAAAAGATTTTGCGTATAATTTTCTTTCTTAATTTGTATTCGAAACGATCGCCGGTCGGTAGCTCGGCGCGCCGACGCCACCGCCGCCAAAGAGCCGGAGGGCAGACGGGAGATATACTCACAAGACTGATTCTTAATTTTTATATGATATTGAAACGGCTCGCCCGTTTAGTCGCTAGGCTCGGCCGCCGCGGCGCCGCGCGAGCGTGCGATGTAAATACTTAGCGTGAAGTGTAAAAATGTTAGGGTCGTCCCGCGCGCGAGCCGGGCGATTTAGTATAAAATTTTACCCCCGGGGACACCGGGGGTTAGCGGACGAATTAGTCTGATATAATTCTGAGTAGCGATTAAGTTAGTTTAACGGACGACCGGCGATAACGGATCACTGCCAACGTGTAAATAGGATAGTTTATATTTTACTAGCGATTAATGACGCGGTTCGGTTCAGTTCGGTTCGGTTCGGTTCGATTCGATTCGGTTAGGTTCGGCTTGAGTGTTGCGTTCGCCGCTTGGTCGATGTGGTTCAGTTGCGCGCCCCGTGTCCGCTTGCTTTTTTTGTGGTGCCAATTTTATACGTTCTCGGAGTTAACTATATAGATATTACTGTCGGTGTCGTGTCGTATGCTCGTGTCTCAGTATCCGGGCCGTTTCTAAATATGTGAAGTTTTAATGTTTCGCTCGAACGCAGCGTGTCGAGTGACTGCTATATTTTTAAGATTTAAGTTTTTTAACGTTCTCAAATCGTTCGTACCAAAGTCGTTTGAAGGGTCGCTCGCTTACTGAGACACGTTCATTCCGCGAATATTAATTGTAGACAAGGGTAAAACTCCAATGTATTGGATATCCGTTTTAATATTAATGCGATAGGTACGTGAATATGTTTGTGTGTTTAATTTAAATGAGCGTGTTATGATTTGTACGCGGGACCGCCGCACACATGTGACGTCGGTTACAACGTTACGTTACGAATGTACGTTACGATGGCGTGTTGCTGTTTCGGATGTGTGTTCGTATGAAAGGAAAGGAAAGAAAAGATAGTTCTTTTCTCTCTTACACTTTTCTTTGTCACCAAGTGCCTCAGCCCATCGCAGATCTACCGTAAACAGTGTTCACTTTATATCATATTGTACCGCGTAGTCATATCAAACGAAACTCGACTTTAGTCTTAGGGCGATAGCGTTCAATTTTGATATCGTATAGTCCAATAACCCCGTGTTCTCGTAACGAAGCAATTTCTATGGCGCTTTAAGGATCGAGCCGTGTGTCTGTCTGTCTGTTTGTCTATTTGTGTCGTATGTTTGTTCGCGCGTGCTCGTCCAACTCGTGTCCAATGTAACAGCCACTGCCATTCAAGTTGTGTTTACCGTTAGCAATAACACTATGTGATAAGCAGAATAACTTCCACGCACAAGTTTTTTTTGTAAATGTAATCGAAAGTTTAAAACGTGACAGTGTGTGGCCACTGTTTTCGTGCAGAAATTTTGTATTCGGATTAATGTTTCGTTGGGTTTGTTGACGAAACGAAGGATTTTCGCTATCACAAGAGCGCTCTTTGAGCGTGGGCGTTGTCCGAACGGTGTCGTCGCGAAATCGTCAAGATATCGTTGCGACTTTGATCGCAACAAAATTGCGGCGATTTTAGTCGCAATAATATCGAGACTGCTACAATGGCAAGAATATCGCGTAGGCTTTAATCGCAACAGTATCGCAGCGACAACGTGACGGAATCACAGCGTTTCGACTAACACCGCGGCTACATGATAATTTCTGTTGTATTATGAACAAAGAGCGCTTCAGATAACCCGTTGCGATTGGATAGTTGCGGGATCGCGGCGGTACAGTTGCGACATAGCTCACGCCCAAAAATCGCTCGTGTGATCGGTCCCTTAGCAGATTTATTTAAAAGAACAAATGATATTTAGTATTGTATTGGCATAGATTTAAATCATAGATCGATGTTACATTACGACGGTACGGTTCAGTGAAATCACCGAATTTGATACAAATGTTTGACGAATAAAACAAATATACGAGACATTTTAAGTCGTTCCTTACTCAAGTTTACATTCCGGTGTTTTCACATCTGTGTCCGTCTTCCAGTGGGACTCTAATTCTAAAGTAAATCCATGGGCATCGATGACCACTTCATATTGGATAACGGGCCCGTTAAGGACTGTCTCTTATATAAATAAACCTACGATTTAATAAAAGAAAAGAGGACATTTAATTATTTCTGTTACCTTTTTTAATTCTTTTTATTTCAATGTGACGAAGCTTGCTACGTCTTCACGTCTCTGGGACGCATCTATGAGTTAAATCTATGTACATCTTAGACTTATACAGCACGATTATAATTTAGCATTAAATTTTTGGCGAAAAAAAATTGTAATAATGATTTAATTCGACAAAAGCAGAGAATTCTGCTTGCATCGCTTATGTTATGTGTATCAATAATAAATTTGATTTTGTCTTTACTTTGTGTATGTTTTGCATTACTGAATGTTATTTGTTTGACTAAGTTTCTGAAATGTATTTGAAATGTGACGGTGTGTTCAGATGTCAACAGAAGTTTCGTTTTGAAAATATATTGTGTGTTATGATCAGTACATCCGCGCGCCGCCGATTCTTATTAGGTAACAATTTTGTGGTTGAATTTTCCATATTTAAAGTAAATTAATCATTTAGATTTCCGTCTATCGGGAATCGAACCCGTAACCCTGTGCCGATCAGGCTGCGCCACGTGGGCCGTCAAAACGGAAGTACTGTGCAGTAAATATATTCATTATTTCAATGAAAATGTCATTTCATAATTTCGGTTCGAAGTGAATTTTATATTACATTATTATCTGTTACTACATATGCATTATTATTTTATATTATCTGTTGACACCTGAAACCGGCTGACGAGGCACGATCCGACATGACGGACAACACCGTTCAATATATCGGTCGAATTTTTTGGCGCTTTCTCAGTAATCTTGCCGCAGTGTTACCAGTCGAACTGTTGGGATTTTTAGCATATTTGTACATTACATAATATTTGAATTAATATTGTGATATGTTCAAACATAACAATCACCTAGGCCTAGGTGTCTGATAGACAATGCAGAAATTATCAAACTAACCGTGCCTGTACTCATGTACGCACGCACGTAAGAAGTTATACATCTTTGGCGTTAATCAAAATTATTTTTTTATATATTCAAATAAATTCGAACTGAATTAAACAATAGACGACATCGAATACTACGAGTAGTAACTTAGAATAACTAACATTTTAAATAAATAACAATTTAATTCAGTAAAATGAAACTACTTGAATACAATCTTAATAATGTAACGAGTACTCACGATACGCGAGTTTTAATTGCTTATATTTCGAGCCACTTGCATGGATCCAAGGAAGTGATGCTATAAAAATGAATAATTTCCGCGATAATATTAGCTTAAAATCATGTTTCAATAACTTCATACCGTAAAGAAAGTAATAATCATAATAAAAAAAAATGTGACCGACGACTCCTTAAATGGTAGAGGGAATGCTAGACCCAGCTTAAGTTCTATTTCATTTAAAAAACTTGTGACATTTACTAACCAACGTTATGGTGTCGATTTTAGATGTCTGCACAAATTCACTGTCATCATTTATCCCAAAAGAAGTATTACTTCGAAACAGTAAAAAGTAAAAAGTCAATAGATCTAACTTCTTCTCAGTAAGTCTATTGGGACGGGAATACCCAATAGTTCAACCGGTAAGACTACGCGGTAAGACTAATGGGAACGGGGCATTTTTTTAAATGTGAACTTTTCGATGACTCTACAGACATTGTCATTTTAATGCCTTCTAGTACATAAGGTGTTATATAGAAGTGGATTATGTAATGAATTGAATAAAACATGTGTTCTGTGCTCACACGATCTCGATAGTATTTTTAGTTAGTGCCTATAGTGTTAAGTTAGGTCGAATTTGTGTGTGAGTATGCGGTTAGACGAATGTCGTGCGCGTTCCGTGGCATTCGCCGTATGGGTCTCAACACAGCTGCGATTTGGCTGTTTTTTTTTTTCGAAACGCATCGGCCACGTCGCGCTGTCGCAGCGAACTCGCTGCGAGCACGTCGACGGATCGCCTCGCCGGTAACGCCTTAATCGCGACTGTGAAAACGCCCTAAATATTAACGAAGTTTTTCATAAGAATGTTTGTAAGGAACTAGATAACTTATTAGGGACCTTAGAACGGCTGACTAAATTATGTACATTTTGATACGTGAGCCGTGGAAATGTAAAGTGTGACGTACGTTAGGCGGTACGGAATTGGGAGTAGCTTTGGAGCGTTTGGGGTTCGGTGGAGTCGAGATGGTCGTCGTTATGCACTAGGGAATGTAACTCGGGTGCGTTCGGGGCTGCGGACGGTTCGCCGTCCCGCTCGCGCGCACAGCGGCGGCGGAGACGGCGATATGCAACCCTGGACGCACTCATAGTGGGCGTGGACCCAAAGAATCGTAATAGAAAAAAAATCTCGTAGTCAAGTTGGTGCCTGAATAGAGACGGTGGAGTAATATGGGGTTGTACGCTGTCTTATGAAGATTTTAGGGATTTTTTTTTGTATCTGTGGATGGGTTCCAGTGTACTGATTTATTTCTTTTGAATAAAATAAAAAAAAAAAACTAGACTAATTTTTTTCAGCACTGACGGTAGTGCCATATTTTATTGGCTCACTTTTTAAATTTAATTTAATAGTCAAATTCGACGCCAAAATCAGAAAGACAAAATTGTGTTTTCTATTGTTATCTCGTTTACCGAGTAACTTCGTAGACTTGATTTGATCTCAGATGTATCGGCAGTGAAGCAATATTAGTATGATTCGTTTTTCCTTCAGAGAACGCAACGTAGTCGATGTTTAAATCGACATCAATATTCTTAGCGAAAGAATTTGCTATGCTCAAGGTAAATTTTATTTCTCTCCGTTTGGTTTCTGTGAAGCGTATAATGAATTATTGGCCTACAGTCGCTCGAGTACAAATTTCATTTGTTTATTTAGAAACGATAAAGTGTAAACATAAGTGTTTGGAGACATTTTTCTAAAATTGTAATTCAGTAAGTGATCTAGCTCCCGTAGGTTAGGTAGGCGAGTTGTAGGCAGAGAAATAATATTTTGTTAACGTGAACCTTCGGGTTAAATTATATGGAAGAGTAATAAGTGTTAAAATTTAAAACAGCTAGAAAGATGTGAAGGATCCTCTCGACTGATCGACGCGCTCGGTCACACGTCTTGATCAGAATAATTGAGATTAGATGGTAATGCTATTTTTTAACTGGTAATGAAACTGATCGTATTATTAATATGTTATACTAAGGAACATTCGTGTATGGAGTCCACGCGTACGTGTGTACGAAACTTGGCCTTTTCACTGCCGTGCACTTAGTCAATACGCGGGGTCGCCCGTTCAGTTGTGGGGATCTGTACAATATATTTTTATCACTGCCACAATAGTCATAATTTTGGATGTGCGTGTTCGTTTCGGTTGCACGCGCCGTGCGTTGTAGACTTGCTCATCAGTTAAGGTGTAATTTAAGTTTTTAATTTCAATTATCGAAGATTGTATGGTAAATAACAAGTTTTCGACGGGAACAACGGCCGCCGCGACCGCTGGCTGTCCCGTCGTGAGCGTGAACTGTTCGAAGGAACGGCATGGAATTCGGACTTGCTTCCCTTTGATTTCACAGACGATCCTATGTTTTTTCTCAGAGCAGATCGGTGCGAGTTCGATCCGCAGTTCCTGCGGTTCGTCCGGAGATGTGAAGGCGTGAAACACATTACTGCTGCGTCCAATGTACAAAATGGCGAGTGAAGCGCTGACCGCGAACGCAGGGGTCGCTGCCGTAGTGCGTAGATAATGGGGTAGTTAATTGATGTTCGGGTCGTTTCCGGTCAGGTTTTACGGCACTGGAGTGTAAATAGTTAAGTATTTATTACTAAGTATTATTCGGCAGATGTAATTTGCTTCGCGCCTCGGTGGGACGCCGGCGCGCTCCCGGTCCCGCGGGACCCGGGATCGTGTTCCGGGATTAGACTAGTGTAGTGTACGCGAGTTGTCTTTCAACATGTTTCCTATATGCGTTTATTATATGAATGTTCTCCTTTATTGTAAATGTTTGAGATCCATAGTAACTATATGTGGAGCCTGTATCCTGCATAGTGTGCACTACTTATATTCAATTTGTAGATATTTAATTATATATAGTGTAATGTTTAATGCGTTGTCTCATTTGCTTGACCCTCGATGGTGAAATCCGAAAATTAATTATAATTTGACCCACAGCGGACGGTGGGAGATCTACCTCAATTAATTTATCACACATTTGGGCATAATAATAGTAAATGTTACTTTAATCTCGAACCTTGAAATTTGTTCAATGTAGTGATTGTTAAGATTTTTTTTAATACAATGGTTTGTCCACATGTCACAAGTACTGTATCTTATATTAAATACATATTGTATGATTGATTATGATTTGTTTTATTTTGTTCTTAATCATATCCATACCTATATTTTTAAGAAATAAATCTTTAGTAAACCACATTTCGGAGCTCAGCTGTGTAGTGTGTGTATCTACTTAATAGTGCACTTTTATTACCTAATTATATTTTACATTCCTTTCAAAAGTATTTCGTATGGGAGTATCTGTGTTTGCTTTATACAATACGGCTTAAAAGCGCGCCGTGATTTTTTCTATTATAATATACGATTTCGGTTGCTAGACTCGGCCGGAGCACTGTCTTGTTCCCAGTTACCGATTACATTTTTGGGACGCCAACAACAAAAGGGTATACAGTTTGATGTTAAGTAGCCACTGTAGGTGGCCACTTGACACCCGTCACCAAATAGGCATGCTACCAGACGTCGGGCTCAGATGTGTTACTAATCATACGGAATATGTTGGACTGTCTAATGTGTTACCATACTCTCCGAATGGCGGTAGACTGCTTTCGCGCTGTTATTGAGATAGGTGTTGCGGCCTTGCCTCTTCACACGTAAATCTTGAAATTAGATGCCGCCCTTTATGCCCCATTGCTGGGCACGTGTCTTTCTCCAACTGGGTAAGACTTGTAGTACACTCAACTACGCTGCTCCAACGCAGATGATTGGAAATATTACAGGTCAGTGGCCTTCGCGTAGCAGTTGTTCAAACTGTGTATAACGCGGTAGAACATTGTTCAATAAACGAGAGCTGTTCAACCGGGAAGGTAGCGCCGTCGCCCTCATACCGTGAACCAATTCTTGTGTTTCGGTTGGAGAGGTGCGGCTGTCGGGCGTACTTGCAGCACGTCTACGTGTGACCGCAGATTAGGATTTCAGTTCTGTTTGAGGTTAGATGTGAATGTCAGTGGGTCTGGCCTAGATAGTGGTTGCTACTTTAACACATTGACTGCGGCGCTAATATTCGAAACAATCCACCCGTGCGGCGCGCAACACAACAGGCGTGTTCCAGTA
>DWKL01002288.1:0-12946 GCA_018249415.1 Phareas burnsi | reverse complement strand
ACTGATAAGGCACTAACATGTATCTCCACCAATCCACATTAAAGCAACGTCAAGAGCTAGACATAAATCACTAAGCCCGAATTGGTAGAATTCGTACACCTTCAAGAACTTTTACAGAGAACTCTCAGATGTGTAGGTTTTCCTTAACCGTTAAAGCAAGTGGTAATGAATTTCTAATACGCAAATCATTTCCAAAGATCAAAGGTATGTGCGGAATCCGAACCCCGGACCCCCTGCGTCGGAGGCCGAAATATTATCACTAAGCTATCACTTCTATACAATCAATCCTACGGGAATAAAACTACGGGATATATATGTATGTATATATAGATATAAATAAATATAATAGTTTTATGGGTTCAAAAGTCGACCGATCTATCTGTCTATTTATTTTATTGGGTTATGAATTATCAATCACTAACGAAAAGAATAACATGAGTTTTGATCAAATAACATCATTGTGTGTAAACAAACTCTTTGTTGTATAACGTCTCTGCATTTATCTAAAACATATATATTATCTCAGTAAAAATTACTAAGGGTTGCTATTTAAATAAATACAGATCAAAAACACACTTTCGCCCGCGGCTACCAGCCGTAGACCGTGTCGCGGACAACTCTATCTAATTTGCATCCGCACTCTATGCTCTCGGGTAATTATAGAGCGCAATGTATACCATAATGTAGAGTTTTAACTTAACTTTCTTCAACTTCTTCGAGCCGTGTCATCGACCTTACGCAGGTGTAGTTACAAATTAAATAATGATTTATTTCTCCTCACTTTATTGTTATCCAAATATTATAATTTTAAATGTAACAATGTCATGTTTCTTTTAATTATTCATTAATTTAATACGAATAATAAACACAATAAAATACTGTGTGAATACCAAATTTTAATTTCAAATTGTTACGTATTTTTTGCCATAGTTATGTAAGAAAAATAACTGTAATAATATTTATATGAATATATTATAACCCGTTACAATTTAACTGCAATCAATTTTTAATTGTTCAGATGAAGGATTAGAAATTAATGTATTTTGAGTATAGAAGCCACTTAACCATAATTCCTAATAAAACCGAAACAAAATATGTTTTATATTCAGTAATTTAACTTGTAATTAATTAATTTAAAGTATAGTAGGCTTAATAAAATCAACAAAAGCTTTCTACACTCATAAACCCTGCACTAGGTTACCCTGTACAATAATTGCTATAGCCTAACAACAGTAAAATAAATAAACTTCATAATTGTTGTTGTATTTATTACTAGCCTCTGCAGTAAACTGATAGTTCAGTCGAAACAGTTACGACCTATTAGCTCCAACGAGCAAGACAAAGGATGGTCACGCTACAAATTATTTTTCCTCGGATTAGTTCAGCGGGGGAAAGCCGAGAAAGTTTACTGATCTCTGACTCCACTCATCATTCTATCATAAACATTAATTTTTATCTCTGAATTATATAACCCGATACACCCGCGCTTTTGCTTACATTGATGGTTTGGTTTTGGTTTGGTTTCACACATGGATTCCAGTCATTAATTTTGTACGCAAAAATTGTTACTAAATGCCTTTTATTAACATTATATTAGATTATATTTGTGGTCCTCAAATTCGGTAATAATAAATAAGGTATATTACTGAAGATCATAAATACAAAAGGCAAATTTTCTCTATCTGCGATTACTTACGAGCTTTTATCAATATATTGTTTATCATAAATGATCGCATAACATTATACAAATGTAATTGTTATCGTTTTTTTTTATTTTTATAATAATTGTAGTGTTCGTGTTGTCTGAAGAAAAAAATGAATAAAAGAAGATTGACTCGAAAAAATACTTTAAGCGTAAAGATCGCATATGTGCCAACTGATTTGTATTCAAATAATGTCATCTAAATTTTCTTTTAATTCTCTTCAACCATACGTTTCTGAGAGCATTTTAGGCGACCATTTTATTCTTCAGGAGTACCTACACGCTGTATTAGCCTGCAAGCTCGCTAACTACTCTTCGAACATAAAAAAGAAGCAGCCTTATCAACATATTAATCTCGCTATGTGTCTCGAGTCTTCTTTTGCAGTGGGAAAGATTTTGGTCATAATTGATGTTGATAGACGTCACACAACTTTGAGAACTTTTACGCATGTAGTTTTCTTATTGTTTTTTCACGGTTAAAATAAATTATAATTAATTTTTAACACACACATAATATTGAAAAATCAGAGAGACTAGGAATTCCCTTCCCAAACCCGCAGTGTGAGAGGCCGCAGTTCGTACTATTACACAATCATTACACTTGCTGTCCTTTAATAAGCTTAATGAATTAAAAAATATATCTTATTCATAGACAAACAATTTAATCTTTTTTCTTATATATATCTGATAAAGCATCTGCACCGTAACATAACTCTGTCCATACGTTATGGCCATAAAAACAATTAAGTAATCCCAATTATTGTAAAGAATTTTAATGAACATTTAAATTTAAAATTAAAAAATATTTTAATGACTTCAGTTGATAATTACTCCTTTTAACATAAAGTTTATCGCTAGAAAATTTTATATAATTGTTGTGATAAATTATTTCACATCGCCAAGATGGAAACGACAAGTCATAATTGTATATGAGATGAATAGATATGAATATTTTTGTAATAAATTTATTTTCATGTAATATTTAAGTAAAATTTATTACGCTCGAGACACGGGCTTTTCAATATAAAGAAACAAAACCAGACTTTTTTTAATATATAAGTCAACGAGCCCGTCGAGGCAAGTGACACCGCCCCGCATGGACATCTGTACTTAACACTAAACAGGATTAAAGTGCTACTTGACGCCGGCCACAGATGTATTGCCACCCAAAGATTAAGTTGGAATGCCCCTGGTATCTCCTCTTGCCAGACTCTTCTAATCAGAATGTGGTATCTTTTAACACTGAATAGAAGACGGAAATATGTGTGGCGATGGTATTTCCATTGTTGAACAACGATTTGTACCACCTTACATTTGCTCTTAATATGTTCTCTCTCTCTTAATATGTTATTTCATAGGGCAAGGCCATTTTGCCTCTTTTGTCGTAAAAAATAATACAATCCTAATGAAATTATTCGATAAATAATTTTCTATTTTGTTACATTTCAACGGTCAATTCCGCATGTACCTTAACACGCACATTTGGAATAATGATCTGCGCAACTAAGTCATGCATAATCATAAATATAATGGGCTTAGATATAACGGTTGTGATATAATACTCGTTACAACGCTGTTAACATTTCCGAGGTAAATAGGTGACTTGGTTAAATTTACGGAATATTACTTATTTTTGATAGGTGGTAGAGCTATATTTCGTCCGGGGAAGTACCATCACCACCCTCATTATCCGTCGTGTAACAGTTCTGTGTTTTGGTTGGAGGGGTTCGGTTACCAGGCACACTCACAGCGAGACGACCATCTTAGTCCTCAGGAGGGCATGCATCTACGTATGATTTCAGATAGAGCTTCAGTTTTGTTTAACGTTAGATGTGGGTGTGAGGGACGTGGGAATGTAGTGACTACTTAGCATTTTTTTATACAAACGAACGTGCGGGTAGCCTGCACGTTCGTTTGTATAAAAAAATATAACTCAAAAAATTAACAATTATAGCTATATTTTTTATGTTAAGAGAGTACCGAGCGTGCAATGGTCACTGCAGCACATGGTGCCTCTGAAGCCGAACTACGAAGTGTAACCTTTAAACTTATAACTGTGAAAGTATTCATTGGATAGAGAAGAAGAAAAAAAAATGAGTTTCAAACAAGTAGCTTTTTGTTTTATTTAACTATAACGAGGTTTAAAGGTGGACAGGTCGTTTCGTCTATGATCGATCGTGTTTAGATCCGAGTTGAAGTGAAAATACTATAACTGACCAACCCGTAAGTGTCCCGTAGTACTGTACAAAATGCACTTTCTTATATCTAATATCAAAAATGTGTACATACTCGTCGCATCCCGCACCAAGCAGCACAACAGCAGCAACCACCACAGCCCACACATTGTCATGGTAACTAAACTTAGTTCAGCGGTCTTCCGAGCACATGATCACTGTCACACACTAACTTGTTCTGCGCGTGTTTCGTGTCATCTTTGGTACGCTTATCTGGAAAAGAAAAAGAAATATTGGTATATTGATCAACAAATAAACTTACAAAATGTCGTAAAAATTAAATTTTAAATAATTTAGTTTAGATAAACAGATGACCCGAATGGTGCACCATGCCGATTTGGCATCCAGAGGGTTCTGGGTTTGGTTCCCGCCAAGCAGACATCTAAATGCTAAATTTAGATTTCAGTTCTGGGTCTGGATTTGTCCATCCTCGTCTTTGTATGTGCCCACACAAGAAATCCTATTGTGGGGCCATGAGTGTAGAAAGATATTTTTCATTTCCTTTGCATAGTCGAATTATAAGTATCTATAAAATTTTATATTAACTTTATATATATTGTTTTTGAACTTTATAGTATTCTCAATTTTTAACTTTCGTAACGTATACTTTATATTGTGAAGTGTGTATAAACGTTAAGTATAACTTTCGCCGGCTCTGCCGATATTAATTTTGTTTAGAATTTAACTTTAATTGGAATATTTACATAGTGCGGTTATTAACACACTTTATTTAAAATACTTTACGTGACTCTTTCTTTACAAACATTCTCAGTAATATATGTACTTTTCAAGATATTATTAGATTTTTAATATATTAGTTATACTGTTACTCTATCTAAATGCAGTTTATATAGAGTATCATAGTTCAATAGATTTAAAAAATAATTCGTCAGCACTATATAGTTATGTTATGATGAAGTAGTGATAGCTAGATAAATAGTGGTTAAGGTTACGGCCTCACACGCTGTGATGGTCCAAGGTTCGAACTTTGCATGGACCTCTGATTTTCGAAGCTATATGCGTATTAAATATTCATTATCACTAGCTTTAACGGTGAAGGAAAATATCGTGAGGAGATCTGCATATCTAATATCATATCTTTATAATATTCCTGAAAGTGTGTACAGTCTACAAATCCCCACTTGGCCAGCATGGTGAACTATGGCCTAACCCTCCTCATTTTGAGACTCGTGCCCAGCAGTGGAACATTTAAATATGTTTGCATACATTGACTATTCTTATTTGTGTCAACACCAAAAGTTATTTCTATCTAAAAATATACTCAAGTTACATCTAACGACGTGTTACTTCAAAAGTTCGTATATAAACACGTGCAGAAGATGTACAATGGTTTCGCATCTCGCCCGCGGGATCCCGTTCCCTTAACGGCGCACCGTTAGCGTTTATCGGCCACGGTTCATTGGGGCTTAATTACGCTCGATTCACTTACCACGGCCACAGTTATCAACATTTGGATTTACTCCGCTCAAGTTTCTTTAACATACTTTAGTGACTGACATCAACCGCTAGCAGTAGCGTCCACTTCGTCCGTATTTAATTTTAGACACGAGGACATTAGCTGTCCCTCAGCCATACACATGACATCAACACATTTGACTACAACTGAATCCTAAACCACGATCATGATGATGAAGATGATGATCCATATTAATATTATACATTTGAAAGTAACTTTATTTTTAGGGATATCCTCTCTTAGACTCTAAGCCATTTTCTCGCCAAATTTTATCGAAATCGGTTCAGCGGGTTATGCGTGAAAAGGTAACGATCAGATAGAGTTACTGTCGCATTTATATTATGCGTATGGATTAAATTACTGTCCATACGGAGTAGAGTTTTATAAATTTTCATAAGTTCCTTCGTTCAAAAGTGACGTTCGCTAGCCTAGGACTACTAGGAAAGTACCGTTAATTGAAAAAAAAATTTTTTAACATGAACTTTTTAAATAAAACTAAATATTAAAATAAACGACTTATATATTATAATTTTCAAATTACATTAAATATTAAATTAAGAGTATTGAATATAATAGAATAGTTTAAAAAATCATGATATTTTAAACATCTGTATGACGTAATTTATACGGCGGGACGATGACATAGGTTTGATTCGCCCAAAAATACTATGAGTAGTCGGTTCAAAATGATCTATTAGTTTTATATTTGATTAAAAACATCACATGCGTTGCATACATTCATCGACATCGTACATCTATTGCATTCCAAAACATTTTTAAACCTAAGCCAAGACTAGATAGAACTAAAAAAAATATTGATTCAACCTTTTTTCAAGTTTTTTCTATTAAATAGAGTAATAAAAATACTTTTCAAACTCAGTTTAAAAAAATAGAGAAACATTATTTTTGTTTTGAGGGCTTATATTTTTTTAAATATTGTTATCTGGGCGGAAGTTATGCAGTAGTGGATCTCCAAAGGCCGACCGTATGACGTCATATATGTCTTTAACTATGGTTTCATTATTTGAGTACAGTAATACTATGTTTAATTTTAAATGGACACAGAACAGACAGAACAATAAACTATGTAACACGTCGCGTGCTGTCAATTAGGCCTTTGAAAAGACTTCAACGCAATCTACATCTCCGAGGCTATTCTGTAGATATTAAAAGTTTTATGTATGCTTCTAAATCATTAATAGTAAGACCAGAGTATTATTTAGACTTCCTATTATTTATTTTGTTAAGGTGTTATTTGGTTACGTTAAATATTGACCCATGGCTTCGTTTCAAAAAAACCTATAAAATAAGTGTGTAATCTTATGCTTTACATATTAGTCCCGATGCGTCCCAAGTAGCTTATCCTGCGTACAAAGAAAGAGTACAAACTTTACTCTCCTCTACTCGATCAGAAGTGGTCATACTTAAACCGCCTTCGTAGATCACATACATTGATACACGGATAAAAACTAAGGACATTGTAATATTGTTTATTTGCTTAATTGTTTTTTTATTTTTTTATTTGAATTTAAATCAGATAAACTAATTACCTTACCACAGGATATTTCTTTGAAAAACACTGACCTATTTAATAAATATTAAATACCTCTTTCTTCCATAACATAATTTATTTGTTATTATAATGGAATTTTATACAAAAATCATACAAAGTAGAGCTACTATTAACGGTCTTATTACCTTAGTTCAATGTATCCAGATTTTCATACCTCTGCGAAACTCATCAGTTACAAATACAATTAATATGTAAAATCAAAGAGCATTGTCCTTACGATAGCAACACTTGCCTTCTGCAGGCAGCAATCTTTTCCGCTCAACGAATTACTCAAGAACGCTAATTGTAAAGTATAATTGCCTTTTACAAACGCTGCAAGTTCCTACGACGTGCGTGTGGAATTATGCTGTTTTATGCTCTTTGTCTAAATGCAGTTTATATAGAATATCATAGTTCGATAGATTTAAGAAATATTTCATTAGTACTATATAGTTACGTTATGCCGAAACAGTGATAGCCTCGTGGTTAAGTTTCCGGCCTCTCACACAGTCCGGGGTTCGAACCCCGCACATACCTGTAGTTTTACAATGTTATGCGCTTATTAGAAAGCAAATATCACTTACTTTAATGGTGAAGGAAAACATTGTGACGAGACCTATACATCTGAGAGTTTTTTTTAAAGTTCTAGAAAGTGTGTGAAGTTTGCCAATCCGCACTTGACCAGCGTGGTGGAGTATGGCGTTACCCTTTTCATTCTGAGTGAGGACACATGCCCAGCAGTGGGATATTAATGAGTTGCAGTGACTACATAACATCAGATAACCTGCACGCTCATTTGCTACTCTTCAAACATAAAAACAATAACATATAATCCCTAGAGATTTTCTATATTTTGAAGGTCGATTTTAACTATGGTAAATACCTAGCGTTTTCATTCAGTGCAGTGAAATCCAGTAATTTACAAATTAAAAGTTACATTAATTGCAAAATGTGTACATTTTTCTAAAAAAATAATAAGTAGATTGGATTAATAACAATACTTATGTAACATAACACCGCAAGCAGGAAAAGTACATAAGTAAGCTGATCTAACAAAGTTTACGCCCTTCGGAGAAAGTCGAATTAATATTTATACCGCGGCGCGAAAGATGTAAATCGGATGGTTAGCATAGAAGGGAAATCACTGAAGGTTGTAATTTGCACATAAATGATTTACATTAGTTAATATTGCAATGTTTGTTTACAGGTAAGTTTTAGAAATAGCGAAACGGATTTAGCCATTACTATTATTATGAAACTGTAACTTAACTACGTCTATATACTTAAGGTATTTTTAAGTTAGTAGTTGAGACCAACTATTTAGGGGTCTTTTTTATTTATAAACCACTGAATAGATTTCGTTGTATTTTATTGGGTGTAAAAGCTCGCATTTCGACATATGATCATCATTAACCCATTGGTTTCCCTCTGCTGGGTACGGATCTCCCTTCAGAATGACAAGGGTTAGGCCATATAGTCCATCATGCTGGCCAAGTGCAGATTGGTACTTCACACACTTTCGAGAACTTTACAAAGAACTCTCAAATGTGTAAGTATCCTCACGATGTTTCCTTTCAATGTTAAATCAAGTGATAATTAATAGCTACTACGCACATAACTTCGAAAAATTTAATTAGAGGTGCTTGCAACCGGCTTGAGGCCGGAATCCTTTGCTCCTATTTCGAAATAAATAGTGTTATGTTCTTTTTATTTCCTTGACCTTGTCTTGGAACGAGCCACCATGATTATATTAAGAAGATTACTTATCAATTATCGTATTCTGTTGTATGCGGAAATGGATTTTGCAAATTGGTCCAAGCAGATAATCGTGAATTAATGTTAACTGTAGATTATTTTTTAATCTTCAAGACGATCAGATGATATTT
Source organism: Phareas burnsi (assembly GCA_018249415.1). NCBI lineage: Eukaryota > Metazoa > Arthropoda > Insecta > Lepidoptera > Hesperiidae > Phareas > Phareas burnsi. Next base: position 4,095 of record DWKL01002288.1, on the reverse strand, counting down.
AATGGTAGAATTCACGGTGGTAGAACGGCACAACTTATTTCAGCATTGTAGCAGTAGTGGATTGGTTTAAAGGGTTTCAAGATTTCAAATGCAGCTTTGTCACTGTCTATGCAGTAGAGTTACGTTGCAATTCTATTAGATTCACCTCAGAATCGTCTTGATTCGTCTCGAGAATGGTCCGTCAAGACAAGGCGGGTTGGTGCCGGTATTTTGCCCTTGTAGAAACACTATGATGTCGTAAATTTGTACTCGAAGATAGCATCTGTTGTGAATTTCAGGCTTTTCTTCGATTTCTTTTGTTTTTCGTTATATCTATTTCAAAAGGTAGTGGAAACCCTTATACTTTGACGTGGGAAGTAGCGCCGCTATATTTATCCCTGTCTTATAGTACTGTTAAACGGTGTTGTTTTGGCAATACATATGAGGTCGACGTCTGGTACGACTTCAATCCTATTTGGAGTTAACAACAGATTTACCTTGGCGGTGGTTATGGGGGTAAGATGAACTGCATGACACTTCGTTGCTTATACAATATATTATTAAACGTAGGTATGAATGTGCGTTTAAATTCACATATTTAGACATGATATAAATAATGACTTTTTTTTTATTTGTATTAATACAATTATATGTAATTACGATGATAAATAAAAATACTGTATATAAATTAGTATTAAAAATATACAATGTTTATTCATGTCTTGTTTTATTATTATTATTTAACCACAGTGTCACTGAACCTGTTGTATTCATGTGACGGTGTACCGGTAAGAGTACAATTTCATTGTTACCTTTATTTTCTCAACGCACCGCTTAAAATGTAATTAGAAAAAAAAAATAGCAAAACTTTTTTAAACAAAATAGTAATAGTTAATTACACGCCAGCGTAACTAATCGTTGTGAAATAACGCCATTGTTTTCGGATAAATAATTGATTTATTAATTTATGTAATAAGAACATTTTCGCATAAATATAATACTTTGTAAAGATTTAGATATTGCGATAAATACGTTTCTAAAATTAATTTGAAGATTAACATTATTTTACTCTTTATTATATATTATACATATAATTGTAATTGTAATTGAAATTATATCAGAAACTATCTAATCTCATTCCACCACCTTCATCGTAAGTCGCTGCCTCTATGTAGACAATGCAGCTGGAAAGCCCATTGTTTGTGACGACTCTACCTTTTTACACCATAAACCGGAACATAACGCGAACACCGTTGCTGACGGAAATGAGCAATACTTATGTTTTCTAAAGAGAATTTTACATAGAGCTAACGCAGCTTCAATACATAAAGAATAAAAGAGTACGTACATTAGGATATTCCATTCTATAATAAATACACAGTCTTTCACGGGCGACATTACTTAACCGATATCGGTAAATTTGTAGCAACAGTAAAATTGTCCGGTTAATTTTTTTAAATACTTTCTATACTTACTTTACTAATAAATATAAATGTTATGAAAAATGTGAATACAAGTACTTTATTTATTTCTTTGGACTTATGTCATAAATAAAAACAGTTATTATGGCTAATTTCGGCATAATTATAAAATATTTTATAGTCTACATAATATTCCGACCGTACGTAACAACAGACAAAATATTTCAGACATATATGTGTGTGAATAAATTGGTTTTAACATGAAATATAGTTTAAGATTCACCGCATAATTATGAAATGGCTGGACGTAAACTGCAAAGTTTCAAATAAAACCAAAATATTTCTATTCAAAGTAAGTTCTTTATAATATTATTTTTGAACGTCACCAAATCATCACCGCCTCATGATGAAGCAGCAAGCAACCCATACACATATTATTCTCATTAAAAACATCGTTTGTAAGTAATAACTTAAATGAGTGGAGCAAGTTAAGCTGAAGCCAATTCAGACCACACTTTCTTATCGTCTAAGTCATAATTTATTTTATAATACGTTTTTTTACAAATCATTTGTTTAATGACCTGTTTGAACTTGTTTTCAAAGGGATTTGTGATATGATCTGGTATCTTATTGTAACAGCGAACACAGTTCTCGGTTAATGGTTTGGCTACCTTACACAATCTATATTTAGTTACAGCAAATTTATTGTAATTTCTTGTTTAACAATTTTTATCAAACATAATAACATGATTTCTAACATGCATTGTATTTGCATAAATATATTGTCTATACGCCGTTAGAATGTCGATACTATGAAATAGTTTTGTAAAAGAATCACCCCATCGTAGATTATAAATTGTTCTTATTGTTATCCATACAGACGATCAATAAAGTTATTTCTTCATATATTAATCTTTATATCCTTTTTCTAACTCAAAAATCATTTATAATTTCCAACTTTTCAAGTTTAACTGCGAACAAAGTAGACAAGCTTCGAAAAGTAATGAAAACATACATGTGCATGATTTGAGCTCATACTTGAGCCAATTTAATCAAATAGAAAGGTAAGCAGATATAAATTACATTTGATATAAAATATGATACTTGTTGCCATTTATGGATATATTTTTAATTAAATTTTTGAAAATGTTTCATATGCATTAGAATTACTATATAATGTAAAATGTTTTAAAATTATTAATGACTTATTTGTATTATTAATTGTTACCTTTTTTATTTGAACTCGTGTAAGAGATTTTTTTAACTTATAAGGTAACCGTTAGTTAGTTTTATATGTATTTATTAATTTTACATTTTTACTTACATGCCCCTAGAATATTTTTATTTGCGTTAAAGAATCAACAAACATAATTTAAAAGAGATTTGAAAGCATAACACATAGCTCAGGAGTATGCTATCCCCCTGGTGGGAAATTGATCATGCTTAGCTGCTCAAGTATATTTGTAATCCTAGATAGGGTTGAAGTCCCAACGAAGGTCTACGTTATAAGGCAGAAAATGACATAGCGGAAGCGGTGCCTCATAAGTCGAAAGAGGGTTATAGCATCTTTACAGCACACATAAAGACCAGTGGCAACTTATATATAACTATCTCAATCAAGTAAAAATCTATAGGGTTAGGGTTTCCAGAAAATATATTGAGTTGATTATCCAATGCATCAAAACATAAACATTAAATCGTTACGCATATAATTATAAGTTCTTGGTAGGCATAAATCCATTTCCCATATTATGTAACATTAAGTGATCTAGAAAGAAAGTCGTACCGGAAAACCGGAAAAGCCGGTGATATTATAATGTGTCTACGGTTATGTACTTTTCTACTAAATATTCACATCTAGTTATTTCTACTAACTATATATTGTAATAAATTGACAATAAAATACAGTGAACCAACCGATCCTTTTTCTCTATTTTTGTAACATTTTTCAAAACTTACCATCAAAAGAAAATATAATCATCCAGTTTAAAAACCACCACTTTTCAACGCTCCACTAAATTTGACATGAGTTTCCGTGGCAGAAAGCGTCAAATTATCAACGAAAGTTCAAATTACCGACGGTTCGGTTGTGAAGGCTGTAACGGATGTAAAGGTAAGGCAACGCGTGAAGCTCGCCCACCGCGCGAAATGCGACTGACGGCGTGCACTCTACTCCGATAGAGCTTCTTGCATTTTGCTATGATGGTAGAGATTAAGACAGTCGAGTCGTGATTTGCTAAGATGGTGGACTCTATATAAAAGTTAACTTTTAGAGTCAAATCAAGTCGAGTAAAGATTACTAGGCGCTTCGCGAAGCTTTTTCCTTTTTTTGCTATTAGCTAGTAAACTTGTATTTTCTATAGTAGTCAAGTATATACTCGATAATAATAAATATAATTAATAAAAGTTTTCACTGTTTTAATTTTACTGGAAGTAGTTAAATTAAGAGAAAAAGAATTATGTTAAAACTGTATTTAAATAATGACACGAACTGTATTAACGAATAAAAAAATATCCAATTTAGTTATTTAGCGAGCGGTTTTAGATTTTATATATAGACTAATTAGGTTTTATATTTTATATGGAATAAGATAAAACTTTACCTAATAAGAGCTTTAGATACACCAGCTAAAGATCGTATTAGGTAAAGATTTGTTTTTCCACGTAATTGCAATCGGCGGATATACGTTATACT